>CAUYLG010065624.1:0-16218 GCA_963573385.1 Cacajao melanocephalus
CCCAGTCATCTACATTAGGTATTTCTCCTAATGTTATCTTTCCCCAATCCCCCCACCCCCTGCTCTCCCTCCCCTATCCCCTCTGCTCCCCAACAGGCCCTGGTGTTTGATATTCCTCTCCCTGTGTCCATGTGTTCACATTGTTCAACACCCACTTATGAGTGAGAACATGCAGTGTTTGGTTTTCTGTTCTTATGTCAGTTTGCCGAGAATGATGGTTTCCAGCTTCATCCATGTCCCTGTACAGGGCATGAACTCATCCTTTTTTATGGCTGCATTGTATTCCATGGTTCATATGTGCCACATTCTCTTTATCCAGTCTATCCTTGATGGGCATTTGGGTTGGTTCCAGGTCTTTGCTATTGTAAACGGTGCTGCAGTGAACATACGTGTGCATGTTTCTTTATAATAGAACAATTTATAATCTCTTGGGGATATACTCAGTAATGGGATTGCTGGGTAAAATGGTATTTCTATTTCTAGATCCTTAAAGAATCGCCACAGTCTTCTACAATGGTTGCACTAATTTACACTCCCACCAACAGTGTAAAAGTGTTCCTATTTCTCCACATCCTCTCCAGCATCTACTGTCTCTAGATTTTTTAATGATTGCCATTCTAACTGGCATAAGATGGTATCTCATGAGTGTGGTTTTGATTTGCATTTCTTTAATGACCAGTGATGATGACCTTGCAACAGTTTATTTCAAGTGGATGGAAAGAAGTGGTGGTGGTGTTCCTGGGGTATATTTATTTTAAAATTTTAAAAACTTTATTTTGGAGTAATTTTAGATATGTAGAAGAGTTGCAAAGATACTACAGACTGTGCCTGTGTACCTCTAACCCATTTTCAGTTTCCCCTATGTAAGATTATAATATTATCGTGTCATCTTTGTCAAAACTAAGAAACCAACATTGGTGCATTGCTATTAACTACATTTCAGGCCGGGCGCGGTGGCCCACACCTGTAATCCCAGCACTTTGGGAGGCCAAGGTGGGCGGATCATGAGGTCAAGAGATCGAAACCATCCTGGCCAACATGGTGAAACCCCGTCTCTACTAAAAATACAAAAAAATTAGCTGGGCGTGGTGGTGCACACCTGTAGTCCCAGCTACTCAGGAGGCTGAGGCAGGAGAATTGCTTGAACCCTGGAGGCAGAGGTTGCAGTGAGCCGAGGTCGCGCCACTGCACTCCAGCCTGCTGGTGCCTGGTGACGGAGTGAGACTGTGTCTCAAAAAAAAAAAAAAAAAAAAACAACAACTACATTTCAGACTTTATTCACATTTCATCAGGTCTTCCAGTAATGTCTTTTTGCTATTCCAGGATCCTATTCATGATACCACATTGCATTAATTTGTCATATCTCTTTTGTCTCCTCTAGACTATGATAGTCTTTTCTTGTTTTTCATAACCTTGACAGTTTTGAAGAGTATTGGTTAGGCATTTTGTAGTATACCCCTTCATGCCTGATGTTTTTCTCATGATTAGACTGGGTGGTGGGTTTGGGGAAAATAGCATCACATTATATCAGGGTATCCTCATGCCATCACCAGCAATGTTAGCCTTGATTACTTAGCCAAGGTAGTGGTGGTCAGGTTTTTCTACCAAGCTGCTCTTTTTTCCTTCCCATGCTGTATTCTTTGGAATTGAGTCACTGAATCTAGCCCACACTCAAAAGGGTAGGAGTGATAAGCGCTATCTCCTGGAGGAAGGTATTGTCTTTTATTTGGAATTTTTCTGTAAGAAAGATTTATTTCTTCTCAATGGTTTGTTCATTCAATTATATCTTAAGGACTTATATATATTTATTTTGTAATTTGGGTTGTAATCCAGTACTATGCTATTTTATTTGTTATTTATTTATTTGTTTGTTTATTTTGTTGCTCAAATTGTTCCAGCTTTGGCCATTGGAAGCTCTTTTGGGCTGACTCCCATGTCCTTTTGCCTAACCCCATACTTTTAATTTTTGAGCACCTCCTTGCTTCCTGATCTCACAAAATACTCCAGACTCACCTTATATTTTCCCTGCCCCAGCCCTAGATCAACCATAAAAGAAGCCCTTGTTCATTTTTATCAGAGGATAGAAGTGCTCCCTAATACTGATGTTTTCTTGTTTTTTTGAGATGGAGTCTTGCTCTGTCTCCCAGACTGCAGTGCAACAGCATGATCTCAGCTCACTGAAACCTCCGCATCCCAGTTCGAGTGATTCTTCTGCCTCAGTCTCCCCAGTAGCTGGGATTGCATGTGCCTTCCACCACACCTGGCTAATTTTTGTGCTTTTAGTAGAGATGGAGTTTCACCATGTTGGCCAGGCTGGTCTCCAAGTGCTGACCTCAGGTTATCCACCTGCCTTGGCCTTCTGAAGTGTTGGGATTACAGGCATGAGCCACCATGCCCAGTCCTACTGATGCTTTAAAGGTTAAGAGCTACTGTCCAGTTGCTCTCTTATCGGCTTTTCTAGTTGACGCCTTTATTTTTCTCCTCAGACCTGTTAAAATACTTGATACTATCAGGCTTACTAATTTTGGCCTGATAGAATTGTATCTTTTTTAAGTGACTGTTTCTCTGATTGCTAGTGTGGTTAAACATCTCTGATTATGTTTATTAGACATTTGAGGGTCCTTTTCTGTGAATAGCCTGTTCTTGTTCCTTTACCTACTTAAGCTGGTTACTGAGAGAGAGAGAGAGAGAGAGAGAGAGAGAAAGGGAGAGGGAGAGGGAGAGTATGTGTGTCTGTGTGTGTGGTGTGTGTGATTGTTAGTATTAATCCTCTATCTGGTTTTGATGAGTAGTCCTTTTTTCACCCTGTAACTTACTTTTAAATTATATAATTTCTTTTGACATACAGAAGTTTTAAATTTTGATACTGTCACAATTGAAATTGAAGGCTTTTGCTTTTGTATGTTTAAATAGATCTTTCTAGCATGTCCACTTATGCTTTTATTGCAATCATTTACTGAAACTGCTAATTCAAAGATCTCAGATGAACACAGCTGTTAAGCAAAATTATTTGTTTTTTCTGAATCCTTAGCATTTGGCATTAGTCATTGTTTCTTCTTGGAAGTGTTTGCTTTGGCATTCTCCTGATTTTCCCCTGGCCTCTGACCTCTTCCCTTTCTCCTTCTCATTTCTACTTTTTCCTGTAGCCTGCTAGCAGGGTTTTCTCTCTGCCTCCTTCTTCCCCTTTGCTAAACTCATCTGCTTTCATAAAGGAAACTCTAATTTCTGTTGAGTAAAAACATTCAAGCCTACATTTCAAGTCCTACCTTTCACTTAAGTTATTTGTTTACTTCTCCCTCTTGTCTATATGTTGTCCCTGCTGCATATCCCACTAACTTCTCAAATTCAGTATGCCCAAGGGAGAAGAAACTCATTACCATTCCTGGCAAACGTATCTTTCCTCTTATTTGTGTGTCTACCAATGCCATCATGATTCTCCTAGTCACTGGACTCAAAATCCGAAGTTGGCCCCACTGAACCTAAAATTGTTTCTCACTTCCCCCACATCCAACCTGTTATGAAGTCAAATTCATTCTGTCTTCAAAAACTCCTTCACATCTATTCTTTCTTTTCTCTTCATCATTACGTCAACCTAGTTCAGGTATTTGTCCTCTTCATGTGGTATTTACATGCATCTCTTCAACCTGTCTCACCTTGATTCCTGGTCATTGCATTCATACTCCTGCCTCCGTTTGCCTGCCGTAAATCCTTATCTCCTTGGATTAGGATTAGAGGTCTTCTGTAGCCTGACTCCAGTTTAACTCCCTACCCCTGCTTTCTCCTGTGCATGTCATACCGTCTGTCATGTCCAATCAGAATGGAATACTGCAACTGCTCAAATGTTAATTAATCTGTGCAGGTCATGTACAGTTCATTGTGTTTGCTCAGAGTGTATATTTACCGGTAGGATGCTAAACTTTCCATTTCAATTAAGATGTATCTTTTTGGTAATATTTCTGTAAGTAGGGGATTGATATGCAGATTAGTGTTTTTGCTTATAAGTATTGCATGGGTAATGTCTTCATTAACAAATGTATTAACATTTTTTCTTCTGTTGTCCATGGCTAATAAACTATTTCTTACATCTTTGGGAATTAATTAAAAATTAATACATGAATACATGGAAGTTTATTTTAGGTCCTGTGGATTATTGTTTTACTCCTGTTTCCCTAGTATCTGTTATTTCCATTTTTTTCTCCATTCAGCAACTTCAAATAATACCTTTACTGGTGATGTGACTTAACCTTGCTAATTTTATCAAAGAGTTTGTTTCTAGATTAAAACAGGGAAATTGACAAACATGTAGTATGTAGCACTATGAATCTTACATGATCATGGAACTCTTTTTCATGGGAACACTAAGTCCAAAGAATACACTTTTGAGAAATTGTACATATAGAAAGAGATTTCCCTGTTATTAATTGGATGCAAGTTGGAAAATAAAAATTTAAGGAAGAAGTTTAGAGAATGTACAGTTAACCCTCTGTCACCGTGGGTTCCACACCCGTGGTTTTAGCCTCAGAAAGAAAATATTTTCGGGGGGGAAAAAAAAACCCACAAAATTCCAAAAAACAAGACTTCGATTTGTAGCACACTGAGTTCTATGTTGAATCCACATGAATGAAGTGATGGGTAGGCATTGTATTAGGTATCATAAGTAATCTAGAGATGATTTAAAGTACACAGGAGGATTTCCTAGGTTATATCCTAATACTATGTCATTTTACATAAGGAACATGAGCATAACTGGATTTTTGCTATCCGAGGGGAGTCCTGGAACCAATCCCCTGTGGGTACTGAGGGATGACTGTATACTCACGAAGGTAAACCATTTTCCTTGTCAGCTGCTAGGTGTCAGCGTATGCCAAATACAGCTTGGGTACAGGCTTGCAAGAGGAACAAATTGGAAGAAGACAGTCATATGTTGGTAATTTCCAAGAGTGCCTATACATCAAAGAAAGAGAATTTGAATTTTAAACCACTTGAATAATGAATTATACTTTTTCTGACTCTCTCTTTCTCTCTCTCTCCATACCCTGTTTCTTTCTCTCTCTCAGTAACCTAACAACAGAGATAAGGTGAAAGGTTTATTTATTTGTTTATTCATACATTCAGCTAACCGATACTGTATTAGGTGGTAGGTACACATTAGTAAATAAAAACTACAAAACTCTTGCAGTTGTGGAACACATACTCTAATAATGGGAATTAATGGGACTAATCTGTATCTAGTATTATGTAAACCATCACCACTTATCTGAAAA
Source organism: Cacajao melanocephalus (assembly GCA_963573385.1). Lineage (NCBI taxonomy): Eukaryota > Metazoa > Chordata > Mammalia > Primates > Pitheciidae > Cacajao > Cacajao melanocephalus. The sequence goes on from CAUYLG010065624.1 coordinate 5,265, forward strand.
ACACTCAAGTGGCAGAGGTAGTTCTTAGTAAAGGACTCAGAAGTAAGCTCTGGAATGGTTTATAATGGGAAATACGTCAAATGACGTCACTATGTATGCCAGCCTCTCATTGTTGAACCTGTCCACTATTCTGGATTCCCAGAATTATAGATAGCAGTAAACTGGCCCATCAGGAATTACAGCTACTGGATCTGATATTCAAGTATACACACACAGCCAGGGACCCATAGTGCCCATTTCCCACAGAGGAAGTAAAAAGAAAGAGTATAACTGTGCATTCCAAAGCTATCATCTACTACTAGCTCACAATTCCATTGGGAAATTGAGTTTCTCCTACTTTATACTCCCTTCCCTAAAGGGTGCAGATGTCGGCTGGGCGCAGTGGCTCACGCCTGTAATCGCAGCACTTTGGGAGACTGAGGCGGGCGGATTGCCTGAGATTGGGAGTTTGACACCAGCCTGGTCAGCATGGTGAAACCCTGCCTCTACTAAAAATACAAAAATTAGCCATGCGTGGTAGCAGGCACCTTGAATCACAGCTACTTGGGAAGCTGATGCAGGAGAATCGCTTGAACCCAGGAGGCAGAGGTTACAGGGAGCAGAGATTGCACCATTGCACTCCAGCCTGGGCAACAGAGTGAGATTCCATCTCAAAATTTAAAAAAATGCAGATGTCTTCACGGGTACAGACTAACTACAAATCCCACTACTTTACCTTGGAGACGTGACCTATAAATGTTGGAGTGCTTGTTATTCAAAGACATGTTAGAATACTTATACGCATTCTCTGTGCATGTTTGTGCTGGAATCTATTAAAACAAAAGAAAATGTAATAAAAAAATTATCTTTTTTTTTTTACATGAAGATCGTAATTTTTTAAAATTTATCTACTAGGGACTTTTACAGGTGACACTAATTAATGCTAATATGACTTGCACATTTAATTCTCTATGACTTTGTTGATTAGGTCTGGCAGCTCTACCACCTGAGGCTGTGTGTTTGGCAGGTTTATATGTACACAGAGCTTGGGTGAAAAACCTTAAGGGAAAAATTCAAAAGTTGGGAATTCAGGACTTGCTCAGAAGATGGTTCTTTTTTCAGTAAAGAAAGTAAATCTTAACTGCTTAGGGATTGCTATGCTTATTTTGTTGTTTTTTGAATTTTCAAAATGATAAATTTCTTAACAAAATTTATCCATTTTTACCTTCTTATGTAAGATCTTCCTTAGCCAGAATTTGGGGGAGGAGGATTTACTCTTAAGCTGTTGGAGCATAGTTTGGGAATTGTCATCTATTCTTCATTTTATGGTTTAATTCATTTATGAGAGTTAATTAAAGATTCTATTTAGATACTTCCAAAGATTGTTTGCTACCATATTCACAAAATTATTATGAAAAACTACTTGACCCTTACCTCACTCAGTATAGTAATGAGTCAGTGCTGGGTATTTTTGTAATAATTATGGTGCTAGAAACAGTGAGGGATTCCAGGCAGAGTAAATATAATACCACCTTCTTGGTTATGGGTTCCTGGGAGGTATTGATGGTTGTAAAATGTGGTTTTAAAAATTCTTTCATGTTCCTTTCTTTAAGAGGTGGAGCTTAATTTCCCTCTCTTTTGAGTGTAGACTGACTTACTGACTCACTTCTCAGGGATAGAACAAAGATGATACGACAGTTTTAATTCTGGGAATAGGTCATAAAAGGCACAGTGGATTCCCCCCTGCTCTGTGTCTTGAGCACTCCTGTGGGAATCCAGCTGACAGCATGAGGACACCAGGGCCTATGGAGAGCCCACATGGTAAGGAACTGAGGCCTGCCAGTAGCCCTGTGAATATACCATCTTGGAAACAGTAACCCTAGTCCCCATCCGGCCTGTGGACGACTATAGCACCTGTTGGCATCTTGACTGTGTAAACCAAAAAGTATCTGAGATGGTTCTCAATCAATTTAGAAGTTTATTTTGCCAATGTTAAAGATGTACCTGGAAAAAAGAACCCCAAATTCACAGGAACAACCTGTGATTCATGCCTTTTTCCAAAGATGATTTTGAGGGCTTCAGTATTTATATAAAGGGGGAAAGTGGCTGGAAGGGAAAGAGAGAGAGTATGGTCACATTACTAAATCCACATGTTGCAAGAGAAAAGGAGCAGGTAGAAGAATAGTTAATTATGTATTCATATAGTGCTCAGTATATTGGTACTTTACTTAAGGTGAACATAGAGTCCTGTGGAGATTTTTAACATTTTATCTGTAGCTATCTGCTTAGGAACAAAAGGAAAGGCAGACCAAAGTGAGTGGATCACCTGAGGTCAGGAGTTCAAGACCAGACTGGCCAACATGGTAAAACCCCATCTCTACTAAAAATATAAAAATTTGCTGGGTGTGCTGGTGCATAACTGTAGTCTCAGCTACTTGGGAGGCTGAGGCAGAAGAATCCCTTGAATCTGAGAGGCAGAGGTTGGCAGTGAGCCGAATAGTGCCACTGCACCCCAGCCTCTACAACAGGGTGAGACTCTGTCTCAAAAAAAATAAAAGAAGGAAAGGGAGTTTCTCGCATGACTCAGCTTTCAGTTTAATTTTTTCCTTTTGGCATAGTGAATTGGGGTCCTGAGATTTTATTTTCCTTTCATAAACAACTTCAGCCGCATGAGAGATTCTAATCCAGAGTCACCTAGCTAAGTTGTTTTCAAATTCCTGTCCTACCTAAACTGTAAGATGTTTGTTAGTAACTAATTCAAGAGATACAGCAGAAATGTGGAGTCGTTGGACATATTGGCTTCACTGCCAGCAAACTGCAGCATATCAGTGATCTGTAAAAATGGATACAGAATTACGTGTCTGTATGTGTGCATTTGCTTGGCAAGTATTCATAACTTTCACCAGTTTCTAAAAGGACTCCTTAATCTCTGAAAGGCTAAAAGTCCTGTATTATGTGTTTTGTTCAGAGGAAGCAGGGCAGTGAAGCCTGGAAAATTAGATAGAAAGGTTTCATTGAGGGAAGCAGGGCTTACATGTAAGTAAGTGATGTGTATTTTTTGAAGCTGGGATTGAATTAGTCTTTAAAAAGTTAAAATAACTTAACTTGGGTATATGGGACAGTTCCCTTTCAAAGTATCCTTGATTGCTTTAGATCAGGGATAGGCAAATTATAGCCACTAAGACAAATCCAGGACCTCACGCTGCTTTTATAATTTTAATGAAATACAGCCATGCCTGTTTGTATACATATTATCTGTGTCTGCATTTGCTGTGCTACATTAGAGTTGAGTAGTTGCGATAGATGCCCTATAAACAGATAATAAACTATGTACTATCTTCCCCTTTACAAAAAAGTTTGCTGACCTTTACTTCTGAATATTGAAAATAGTTTGGTGTTCTTGTTGCATAAAAGTAGTAGCTAAAATTCATCTTTTTAACTAATGAGTGAATGCACTACATGCCATGTAGCCAACTGTCCCAGGTAAGTAATACATTAACATTTACTCCCCAAACCCCATCGGGGTAACAGCTCTCCTGGTCTAAGGAAGTGGCTATCTGGACAGTCTCCTGGAGAAATGAGATTTGTAGAGCAGAGGGCAGGGGTTAATGATGCTGCATCAGAGGTGAACACCCAGGGGCTTTGCACTGCTAACAGTTAAGTAGGAGAGGCTTACGGTATTTGCTACTATAAAGGAGCTCTTGCTTCCTCTGTATTTGTCTCGACTTGACATTTTTATTTTCTGCCCAAAGAATCTCATAAACCTGATCTATAAATGACACATATGTTATTTTGAAATAAGATGCTTGAGGGCTGGATTCTAGTCTGTTTCCTTTCTATTTTTGTGTAGTGTTGTGAACTCACTTGTCACTAAGAGTTACTGATTGATTCTTCCAGATAAAAGTGATGTTCACTTTAGAATTGGGTTTAATTCGGAGACTTTAAGTCTGATTTTCTTTTTCTTTTTCTTTCTTTCTTTTTTTTTTTTTTTTTGGTAGTTAATCTCTTGGTAACAGCTGGTTTTACTTTGAACCTTTTTTTTTTTTGGTAGTTAATCTTCTGGTAACAGCTGGTTTTACTTTATACCTTAGGTTCTAATGTGCTAAATGTTTATCCTTTAATATCTCAGATGTTTCTCAACTTTAGAAAAAGTTTGCCAAAGTTTAGAAAAAGTGAAGAAAGGAAATGGCACATGGCAGACCATATCAGTGTTTTATACAGTCTTTCCTGCATGCAGTATACAATATTTCTGCTGTGACAGCCCACGTGCTGTATCTGAAGACTGATGTCCTAGATAGACCTCATGTGATTACTGGCTGATGTCCTCAGCAGGAAAGCAATGACCAAATTTATTCATCTGTCTTCAGAGTTAATCGTTTAAGAAATCTGTCTCCATTGCTGGTTGTGTCAGTTAAAGAATTTTTTTTTTCTCGTGTCTTCTTCACTGAGAGGGTGAGTCTGTCAGTATTTTGCTAATTTTCTGAAAGTTCTAACCAAGTTCATAATTTAATTAATTAACTCGTTATGAACTGTTTTGACTTTACAGAAAAGTTACAGAACAATGTAATAAAAATCCATTTTCTTACTCCTATTTTTAATAAAACTTGATAAGAGATAGAGTATTAAAAGTAAAGCATTCACACAGTTGAAGCTTCCTCTAAGTTCATTCTCTTTTATCCTTCCTCAGAGGAAATGTGGTATCTGAAATACGGTGTTTATCATTACCAAACAAAAAGAATTTGTAAAAACTTCTTAATTTTGTAACTAAGAAGACTAGAAGACTATTGACTGTTATACATACTTTTACTAAATACAAGTACTTTTGTATTTTTACTAAGAGACATATTAAAATTATATACTATTAACTTTTATTATTATACCTTACGTTCTGAGATACGTGTACAGAATGTGCAGGTTTGTTACATAGTTATACACGTTCCATGATGGTTTGCCGTACCCATCATTCCATAATGTACATTAGGTATTTCTCATAGTGTAATCCCTTCTCTAGCCCCACACCCTCCAACAGGCCCCAATGTGTAATGTTCCTCTCCCTGTTCCATGTATTCTCATTATTCAGCTCCCACTTAGGAGTGAGAACATACAGTGTTTGGTTTTCTGTTCTTGTGTAGTTTGCTGAGAATGATGGTTTCCAGCTTCATCCATGTCCCTGCAAAGGACATGAACTCATCCTTTTTTATGGCTGCGTAGTATTCCATGGTATATATGTGCTACATTTTCTTTATCCAATCTATTACTGATGGGCATTTGAGCTGGTTCCACGTCTTTGCTGTTGTGAACAGTGATGCAATAAACATATGTGTTGCATGTGTCTTTATAGCAGAATGATTTATAATCCTTTGGGTATGTACCCAGTAATGGGATTGCTGGGTCAAATGACATTTCTATTTCTCAATCCTTGAGGAATTGCTACGCTGTCTTCCACAGTGGTTAAACTAATTTACACTCCCACCAACAGTGTAAAAGTGTTCCTATTTCTCCCCATCCTCCCCTGCATCTGTTTCCTGACTTTCTAATGACTGCCATTCTAATTGGCATGAGATGGTATCTCATTTTGGTTTTGATTTGCATTTCTCTAATGACCAGTGATGCTGAGCTTTTTTTCATATGTTCATTGGCCACATAAATGTCTTCTTTTGAGAAGTATCTTTTCATATCCTTTGCCCACTTTTTGATGGAGTTGGTTTTTTTTTTTTTTCTAAATTTATTTAAGTTCTTTGTAGATTCTGGATATTAGCCCTTAGTCAAATGGATAGATTGCAAAAATTTTCTCCCATTCTGTAGGTTGCCTGTTCACTCTGATGATAGTTTCTTTTGCTGTGCAGAAGCTCTTAAGTTTAATTAAATCCCATTTGTCCATTTTGGCTTTTGTTGCCATTGCTTTTGGTGTTTTAGTCATGAAGTCTTTGCCCATGCCTATGTCCTGAATGGTATTGCCTAGGTTTTCTTCCAGGGTTTTTATGGTTTTAGGTCTTACATTCAAGTCTTTAATTCATCTTGAGCTAATTTTTGTATAAGGTGTAGGAAGGGTCCAGTTTCAGTTTTCTGCATATGGCTAGCCAGTTTTCCTGACACCATTTATTAAGTAGGGAATCCTTTCCCCATTGTTTATTTTGTCAGGATTGTCAAAGATCAGATGGTTGCCGATGTGTGGCATTATTTCTGAGGCCTTTGTTCTGTTCCATTGGTCTATATATCTGTTTTGGCACCAGTATCATGCTGTTTTGGTTACTATAGCCTTGTAGTATAGTTTGAAGTCAGGTAGCACGAAGCCTCCAGCTTTATTCTTTTTGCTTAGGATTGTATTGGCTATACAGACTCTTTTTTTTTTTGGTTCTATACAAACTTTAAAGCAGTTTTTTCTAATTCTGTGAAAAAAGTTAATGGTAGCTTGATGGGGATAGCATTGAATCTATAAATTAATTTGTGCTGTTTCACAATATTGGCCATTTTCACAATATTAATTATTCCTGTCCATGAGCATGGAATGTTTTTCCATCTGTTTGTGTCTTCTCTTATTTCCTTGAACAGTGCTTTGTAGTTCTCCTTGAAAAGGCCCTTCACATCCCTTATAAGTTGTATTCTTAGGTATTTTATTCCCTTTGTAGCAATTGTGAATGAGAGTTCACGCATGATTTGGCTCTCTGTTTGTCTGTTATTGGTGTATAGGAATGCTTGTGATTTTTGCACATTGATTTTGTATCCTGAGACTTTACTGAATTTGCTTATCAGCTTAAGGAGATTTGGGGCTGAGACGATGGGGTTTTCTAAATGTACAATCCTGTCATCTGCAAACAGAAACAATTTGACTTCCTCTCTTCCTATTTGAATACCCTTTATTTCTTTCTCTTACATATTTTTAAATGACATATAAATGGAATCACATTATATTTTTTGCAACTTGCTTTTTTCACTTGTTTTTAAGACTTCTCCATGTTGACACATGTAGTTTATTCATTCATTTTAATTGCTGTAAGGTATTCTTTTGTCACAATATACTGCAACTTATATATCTGTTATTTCTGTGGACACTTAAATTGTTTTCAATTTTTACATTAAAAATAATACAGCAGTGAGCATTCTTATTCATATCTCTTTTGAATTCCTGGGCTCATGATCTGCCTGCCTTGGCCTCCCAAAGTGCTGGCATTACAGGCATGAGCCACCATGCCCGGCCAGTACAAAAGTGTTCTTAAGCAAATGGAAATATATACAATATTCTTGGATAAGAAAGTAACTATCATTAAAACATCAGTTATCCCTAAGTTAATATAGAAACTCAATGAACTAAAACCCAATAAAAATGACATCAAATTTTGTTTTATTTTTTCAGCTAGACAAGTTGATGATAAAGTTTATTTGGAAACGATAGTGGGAAAACCCTTGAAAATGAAAGAAATCAGAGAGAAGACTAGTCCTATCAGATATTAATATTAAAATATATTACTAAGCTACTATAATTCAAGTAGTGTGATTCTGACCTATGAATAGACAGACCATTGGAACACATCAGAAATAGACCTGATTTTAGATATAAATATAATACATAGGAAAGGTGGCCTCTCAAACAGTGAGGAAATGTAAAATGTATAATAATTAGTGTTGGGATGCTGAGATAAATGCAAAGAAAAAGATAAAATTTAATCTTTAAATCTTACATGAGGATCCATTCCAAACAGATCAGAGTTTTAAAAAGAAACCACGTAAGTACTGAAAGAAAATATGGATGAATTCTTTCATTGCCTTGGAGAGAGGCAAGCTTTTTAACAGTGGCTCAAAATCTAGAAGTAGTAAGGAGAGAGAGTGATGAACTTGATTACATAGAAATAAAAAAAAAAAACCTTTGTACACAAAAAAGCATCATAAACAAAGTAAAAAAAAATAAAGAATAAATATGAGGCCAGGCATGTGTGGCTCACACTTATAATCTCGTCATTTTAGGAGGCTAGGTGAAGTTTGAGACCAGCCTGGGCAATGTAGCAAAACTCGTCTCCACACTATAAAAAGAAAAAAAAAAGAAGAAGAAGAAGAAGAAAGAAAAAAGACAAAAATTAAACAGCCAGATGTGGTTGTGCAGGGCTGCAGTCCTACCTACTCAGGAGGCTGAGGCGGGAGGATTGCATAAGCCCGGAAGGTAAAGCTGATTATAGCTGCCAGGAGCTATAATCACCACTGAACTCCAGCCAGGGCGACGGAGTGAAACCCTGTATCAAAAAACTAAATAAAAATAACAACTATGAAAAACTTTTTGTAAGTTAAACCAGAGACCAAGGCTAATATCTCCAATTTCTAAAAATCTACAAATAAAGAAGAAAAAGGCTAACAACCCCATAGAAAAATGGAGTAGAAATATTCACAGATACTTCATCAGAAAAGAAATGAAAAGAACTCTTAAACATATAAAAAGATATTCACCTTTGCTTCTAATAAAGAAATGTAAATAAAACTCTCCTGGGCTTTATTACATTGGCAGAAATCCAAAAGTTTGACCACATATTTTTTTTGGTGAAACTGTGAGAAATGGGAAATCTCATACTTAGGTAGAAATAAAAAATAGTATAATCTTTATGGAGGGAAATTTGACAAAATTACATGTGCATTTACTTTTTGATACAACAATTCCATTTCTAGGAATTTATTTCAGGTTCGATTGGCTACAAATTAAAGAACATATGCATACAACTATTCATTTGAGCACTATTTATAAAATGAATGAATGAATGAATGAATGAATCAAATAACCAAACTGTTCATCAATAGGAGGCTGGCTAAATAAATTATATTCTTGCAATTAAACATACTATTATAAAAAGTAATGATGAATATCACTGTATGCTACTCTGGTGAAGAAAAAAGTGTATAGTGTACTATTGTTATTGAAGAGTGGTAAGAATATGAATATATTTTCTTACATTTTTAAAATTGAAGGCTAAACAAAATTTAAACAAAGTAATTTATAAAGGAAGGAAGAAAAGAGAGTGAATAGAACAAGGATACAAGTTTTAAAAAATATATCTGGTTTCGTAGATTTGACTTGAGAACAAGTATATATTTTATGTAGTTATAAGGCAAAATATGATTTTTAAAACCACCTTTAAAAATCCAAAGGAAGCCGGGCGCCGTGGCTTACTCCTGTAATCCCAGCACTTTGGGAGGCCAAGGCAGGCAGATCACAATGTCAGGAGATTGAGACCATCCTGGCCAACATGGCGAAACCCTGTCTCCACTAAAAATATAAAAAAATTATCTGGGCGTGGTCCACATGCCTGTAGTCCTAGCTACTCGGGAGGCTGAGGCAGGAGAATTCCTTAAACCCAGGAGGCGGAGATTGCAGTGAGCCGAGATCGCACCACTGCACTACAGCCTGGGCGACAGTGCAAGACTCTGTCTCAAAAAAAAAAAAAAAAAAAAAAAAAAATCCAAAGGAAATGGAAAAAAAAATAAGTGCATATGAAATTGATTTCATAAACACACAAAAAAGTACTCCAGGAGATTTTAAAACACGGTCATTGGAGTGTATATCTCTCTTGGGATATATCCTAATGACAAAAGAAACTACAAAAACATCTTAAGACTTTTTTCACAATCACATTACTGGTGACAATGTGGTAGTAATAAACTGAGACTGTTGTATGTGGATTTTAGGGTAAGTCAAATGAGCAATTATGTTGGTGTCATGAGAACTGGGATTTTGGGATGAGAGAGAGAAAGTACTACAGATGTAAGATTGATGAGATTAAATAAACCGTGTAGTCCTGAATTTGAAATAGAAGTATTAAAATGAGCACATGGTTTGTTTTAACCTTTAAAAAAAATACTACTTTTTAGCTCTGTTCACTAAAGCCTAAAAGTATTGACTAACCCAGTGGCAGTGCATCCCTAGGGCCTACATTATTTTGTCTCTAAATACCATTCCCTACCAAAAACAACCAGGGATCCAACTGGAAGTGGATTGATCACAGGATGTAGCATGTAGTATACAAGAACAGCTTGTAATATCTTGTTATAATAGAAAAGAAATTATCAAGCATTATTGGGGTCATGTCAAAAAGGACTCAGGAGACAACTTGAATAGGAAACAACTTAATAAGGATAAAACAATATATATATTTACATCCATGAGTTCATAATGATACCAAAAAAGAGCCAAAAATACATTTTAGCCAAGTACAATGGCTCATGCCTGTAATCCTGGCACTTTGGGAGGCTGAGGCTGCCCAGTTTTGAGCTGGAAACCTGAGGAGCTGGTGTAGTAGGCACCGGAGAAAATCTCCTGGTCTGCAGGTTGTGAAGACCATGGGAAAAGTGCAGTATCTGAGCCAGAGTGTCCAGAAAAGTCCACTTTCTGGTTGAGGCCGCAGCAGTTTGTTTTTTTTTTTTTTTTCCCTCATATCACAGTGGTGTCTGGAACACCAGCATGGAAGAACCCACAGCCAATATCATACTGAATGGGCAAAAGAAGCATTCCCTTTGAAAAGTGGCACAACACAAGGATGCACTCTGTCACCACTCTTATTCAACATATTGGAAGTTCTGCCAGGGCAATCAAACAAGAAAAAGAAAGAGTATTCAATTAGGAAAAGAAGAAGTCACAATTGTCTCTATTTGGAGACAACATGATTGTGTATTTAGAAGACCCCATCGTCTTAGCCCATAATCTCCTTAAGCTGATAAGCAACTTCAGCAAAGTCTCAGGATACAAAATCAATGTGCAGAAATCACAAGCATTCCTACACACCAATAACAGACAAACAGAGAGCCAAATCATGAGTGAACTCCCATTCACAATTGCTACAAAGAGAATAAAATACCTAGGAATACAACTTACAAGGGATGTGAAGAACCTCTTCAAGGAGAACTACAAAGCACTGCCCAAGGAAATAAGAGAGGATACAAACAGATGGAAGAACATTCCATGCTCATGGTTAGAAAGAATGAATATTGTGAAAATGGC
>CAUYLG010065625.1:0-43214 GCA_963573385.1 Cacajao melanocephalus
TGGTGTTAGGTTTTATGTTTAAATCTTTAATCCATCTGGAGTTAATTTTAGTGTAAGGTGACAGGTAGGGGTCCAGTTTCTGCTTTCTGCACATTGCTAGCCAGTTTTCCCAACACCATTTATTAAACATGGAGTCCTTTCCCTATTGCTTGTTTTTGTCAGGTTTGTCAAAAATCAGATGGTTGTAGATGTGTGGTGTTGCTTCTGGGGCCTCTGTTCTGTTCCATTGTTCTATGTCTCTGTTTTGGTACCAGTACCATGCTGTTTTGATTACTGTAGCCTTGTAGTATAGTCTGAAGTCTGGCAGTGTGATGAATGGCTTTTCTTTTCTTTTTTTTTGAGATGGAGTCTTGTTCTGTTGCCCCAGGCTGGAGTGCAGTGGCACAATCTTGGCTCACTGCAACCTCTGCCTCCCTGGTTCAAGCAATTCTTCTGTCTCAGCCTACCAAGTAACTGAGATTACAGGCCTGTGCCACCATGCCTGACTAATTTTTGTATTTTTAGTAAAGATGGGGTTTCGCCATGTGGGCTAAGCTGGTCTCGAACTCCTGACCACAGGTGATCCACCTGCCTCGGCCTCCCAAAGTGCTGGAATTACAGGCGTGAGCCACCATGTCTGGCAGACAATGGCTATCTTAAGAGGGAAAATGATATTTGTCTTAGTTGGATTGAATTGCCATAACAGAATACCATAGACTGGGTGGCTTAAATAACAGAAATTAATTTTCTCATGGTCCTAGAGGCTGGACATCCAGACCAGCGTGCCAGCATGGTCAGATTCTGGTGAAAGATCTCTTTCTGGCTTGTAGATCCCTGCCTTCTCTCTGAGTTTTCACATGGTCTTTCCTTGTTTCATGTACTTAAAGAGAGAGGACTCTAGCTCTTTCTCTCTCTCTTTCTCTCTTCCTCTTCCTATAAGGCCATCAATTCTATCATATTAGAACCCTACCTTGTGATATCATTTAATCTTAATTATCTCCTAAAAGCCCTATCTCCAAATAGAGTAACACTGGGGGTTAGGGTGCCAACATATAAGATTGTGGAGCAGGTAGGGAGAGGACACAATTCAGTCCATAACAGTATTAAAGAAATCCTGGGGAACTCACTGAACGGAATAATCAACACAATGAAAACTTGGTACCAATGGAAACTATGTCAGCTCTGGGTACAAATAACAGGAATGCATAGTGTATTTTTCATTTAGCTCAAGGTACAAATTTTCAGGAAGAGAGCATTAACTCTCCAGATTTAGGTCACGCGCCCATTCTGGAACTAATTACTGTCTTCAAAGGAAGGGATGATGTGCTTTGATTGGTCAAGTGCATGCACAGGTGTGGATGAGGTCAGCCTCAACCAAATCATATAGAATAGGCTTGCCATAAAACATAGAGGTTCTGTTAGGTGGAGAAGAAGGAAAGGTAGAAATAATAAATAAAGCAAATAAAAAGGCACAAAGATGTCCACCACAGAGTGCCAGCATTTTGCACAAAAATTGTTGAAGTATAATATTCTTAGTAGAAAATATTGCTTGGCACAAGGAGAGGAAACGTTTCTGTGCATTATCAACTTTGTCTTTTCAAGGTGATAATGACATAAGGAATTGAACTGAGACCTTCCAGGTCTTCACAGGTCCTTGGCATTTGTTTTCCAGGTAGGTTAATTTCCAAAAAAAAAAAAAGACCAAAGAGAAGCTTCCAATGCAAATGATTTGTCATCTCCGAGTTCCCAAATTTGTCTTTTAGGGAATGGCTAAAGGCCAAGTACTAGTTGTCTTACCATAAAACCATGACTGACTGCTACAAAAATCCCTATGGATGCAAAAATAGAATTCCAAAATAAGCTGACAATTACCGAGCATTTACTTTTGGCCAACTGTGGTCGCCACTGTTGAGTGCCTTCCTCGAATCTATTACTGCTTTCTAATGAGATCTTGATGCTGCTTGAGTAATTACACTTTCCCCACCTAGATCATGTGACTTAGGGGAAGGCAACTGCTATCCCCAGAAAGAACGATGAATCCTGATTCATAGGAATCAAGCACCATAATCCATTCCTCTTTTCTCCTGACTGGTTCACAGACCCAAACTGAAACCAGTCACCATGGAGTATTCCTCTGGCAATAGTAATTGATTCAAAGTTGGCCCAAAGAGATTGAGGGGAAAAAATTGTTTTCATATTTGGAAGTCACTTCTCTCTCTCTTCCACTGGCTATGAATAAGCAATCCCACTGCTCCTGTTGCTGCCAGCATACATATTGTTTCCATGGGGTCCAGCCTGAAGAAGGCTAAGCCAAGAGAATGTCTGACAGATATGGGCTGGAGCCCTAAATGGGTCACATCTAGAGCTCTCTTTCATCACTGGACTATGTGAGATAACATATTTACTAATTGTTTAAGCCATTTTGACTCAGGATCTCTGCCACTTGTAGCCAAAATGAACTTACTAAATACTTTACATACTTTTTATATCCATATGACCCTAGAGGAGATAGTATTGTTATCTTTATTTTAGAGGTGAAAAACTGAGGCACAGAAAGATTAAGTTACTTGCCCAAGGTCATTTAGTTCCTGAACCCAGTCATTTAGCTCCAGATTCCACATTTTAACCAGTAAAACTAAAGCCAAGTGGCTTCGCACTTACCAACATTCCTGGAAAATTAGAGAGAAATGGAAATATTATAAATCAAATTCTAGCTTTCCACTGATTTGTATTAAAACTTCAGTGGTTCTTTATCTTCACTGACTGACCTTCAATTGCCAGGGGGTATAAACTTCTCAGGTCCTGCATCTCTTGGTAAGTAAATGGCTAATACTCTGTAAGCAAATATATCACCAGAGAATGTTCCCAAACTTCAAAAAGTCAACAGCATGTTAAGATGTAGTTTTCTTAAGAACAAGACTCATCTGCTGAGGAAGATAGGGATGGGAAGTTCAAAATCTCAAATTGTCCAGTGATTCAAAAACAAGCAGTCAGATGGCTGACATTTAAGTTGAAAAGGAAATGAAGAAAGTAGGTGGTTTTTCCTTGTCCTCTATCTTATAGGTTTGCACTCAACAGAAAAAACATAGTTGCTTATAGTGCAAGCCTTAAAATCTCATGCACCTGTGTTTAAACTACCACTCTGACATTTCCTAGCTCTATGAATCTGGTCAAGGTAGTTAACCTCTCTATGAATCAGTTTCCATATCTTTAAAATGGGAATAATATAGTAGGACCTACAAAATTAGGGTTATAAAGCAGTCAGCTATTATGATATGTCCTCATACTCAGTGCAAACAAAATAACTATCGAAACTCAACTTCTTGGTTTGTAGGTGTTTGTGGATCAGTTGACCTCAGTACAGCTTTCCTGGGTGGCTCACCTTTAAGCTGCAGGTCCAGCTGCACTTAGCTCCAGTCTACAGAGAGCCACTTAGATTCGCTCCATGTGTTTTTATTCTGGGGCCAGGATGAAGGGGCAGCAGTTACCAGGTGTGTGTTGGGGGAAGCTTTTTCCTGGCAATGGCACCAGCAAAAGAGGTCAAGCCTTTGTCTTCGGCCAATTTCAATATCAATAGAGAAGGAGGCACTACTGATACAGACAGGAGACAGGGAAATACTGAGTAAAAGATGGCAGTTCCCTGGCAAAGGCCCCACTGTCAAAGCCTGGATACCTGCAGCCCTAAATGAGAACAGGTATTTCTGTTTTTGCACCCAAAAACTTGGCTTTTGTCCCACCACGCCCCTTATCCTGCCCCTATATAGACCCTAAGCCCCAAGCTCCAGAGCAGACCAGCAGACCAGCGATGAGTAGAGAAAGAGAGGAGGAAAAGTGTCTGGATACCAAGAGGATTTTGGCCGGGAATGGTCAGAGAAGAGTCCAGCAGCTGGGCAGCCTGACTCCAGCGGAAGATCACCTTCCCACTCCATCCCCACTTGCAGCTCTCCCCATCGCTGAGAGCCACCTCCGTCACTCAATAAAAGCTTGCACTCATCCTTCGAGCCTGTGTGTGATCTGATTCTTCTGAGACACTGTGCAAGAGCTTGAGATACAGAAGGCTGTCACACTGGCCCTCTGCCCTTGAGATAAGGCAGAGGGTCTATTGAGCAGATTGAGACTCAAGCCATTTGCAGATGGCAAAGCTGAAAGAACTTTGTAACACGGGGTTGCAGGCACTCACCCCTAGACACCACCATGAGTCTGAAAGTCCAAAGCACTCCTCTGGTCTCTGCACCTGCCTGTGTGTGTGATTTCCCTAGGGGTTTGAGCTGCAGGAAGACTTGACAGGTGAGCCACACCTCTGTCGCATGTCCTGCAAGGGGAAATCAGGGAACTCTCCCGTTTCATTACAAAGTCACATGGCAAAAGCCATGGCAATAGAAAGGGTAGAAGAATTGAGATTAACAATGCCATCAGCAACAAGCTCTTAGAAACATGACTAACTCAGAAAATGGAAGTGATTGTTCTGGATTGCTATGGAATCATATTGGAGGCCCAGAGATGTTTCTATTCTCCATGGTGGATGTGTAGAGCAGTGATGAACAAATTCTTGCCAATTCAGGTTTTAAAAAAGAAGAAATGCTTCTCAATAGCATTTATTTAAATGTAGCTCCATTTATTTGGGAAGATGTATATTCTTACAACTTAGTTTACCTACTAATCACTGAGTAAATTATAGAATCATGTCAGTGAGAAAATTGGTACTGATTTCTGGCAACTTTAACATTGATATCTTGACTTGACAATTTGAGAAGAATCAACTGTGAAGGAGCTATCCTTTCTTCCTGATATTAAGTGGTGGGCCTGTCTTGAAGCTTAGGTGGGCAGTACTTAGTCTATAGGTTGAAAGTTAATTCATTCATTAGTTCTCCACCTTATCATATTGGCCACAATATGACAACAGTCCTCAATCATTCTCTCCCCACAAGGAAGTCCCCTGGGTAGCTGTCAAATTTGCATAGATTTGAGACAAGCCACATATAAGCCTAAGTGTTCTCTAAGGCCAGTGAGATCTGTTCTAGGGTTTCCTCCCTCAGTCTATCCCCTCCCCAATCCCCTCCTGGCCCCTACCTCAGGCAAAGCTCACAAACTGTTCTTTTAATGTTTTCCTCCCTGAAGGGACCACTACTACCTGGCTTCACATCAAATTCCTCCACGGGAGGAAATTATTTTCCCCTTTAAAAGATAAATATAAAAACACAATGCTTAGGGGAAATTCCACCTAAATAAGTCACAGAATTCAGCTGTTTGCAGACAGGAAAGTTAAAGCTAAGGTAAATGGCAGAAATAATTTAACTCTATGTTACAGTCATGGTCCGGCACTGGTTTGTTGGGCCTGTTGAGGAAAGTCTTTATTCCACTTACCTTAGAGCTTGGCAGACCTCATTTGTCAGCCCTGTGGTGATGATGGGTGTGGATGGTTTTTGGATTCCCTTTACAGATGTAAGATTCTTGATAAATGTTCAATAAAATGTCCTTATAGAGCCAACTGACGATACATTTATAATCTGTATCACACCAAATGCACTGAGACATTTGATAAATGTCAAATATCAAGAGTTGGACTTGTTCAAGGCCAGCTTTGGAAGCAACATAAATTGGAAACTGAGGGCTTGTTAAGTGATTGCTCTTCCTTCACTATCAGTTCTGAGAGGAGACACTTGAAGACGGAGGAAGAGCTAGGCTGGAAGACCAGTGCTTTTTAACCATGTAACACACTGATGGCTGCAGAGGGGTGATTCATGTTTAAATCTCTAACCCAAGTCCAAACAGTACCCCAAGCAGACTGGCCTCTTCAAAGAGACTTTGCAGAACACTTCAGGGGAAAAAAGGGATCAAGCCCAGAAGGCACCAAAAACATAGCCCATTATGTCTTATGCAGAATGGGGTTCTGGGCTCAGACCCTCACTCATTCCACTCTTGCTGAGCCACCTACTTCCTCAAGGGTGCCTATCTGCCCAGCTCCCTGCCCCATTTTCACATAGCCAGCAAGTGACAGGACAGAGGTTGGAGTTATGGTGACTGACCATGCTCCCCCAAACAAGCTTATATCATTTCCAGGATACCATCAGAATAGATTCAAACTTGCTACCTCCTGGACAGAGAGTGCAGACAGGAGGAAGGAGAGGGGCTGTTCCCAGCTTCCACTCTGAGATACCTGCTGATTCTTCTTCTAAGTGATAATGCTGGTGGTAGTGATTTGAACAAAAAATAACTGTCTCCTCACACCCACCTACTATGTTTAGGAATTGCTTTATCTCCATTTGAGGCCTGACACTCTAACATAACTTCACTGTGAAATGCATTTAACAATCACACAATAAGAAAGACACCCATTGAGCAAAGTTGGGGGTGGTAATTTTCTTACAAGTGTAATTGCATGCGCTATAGGCCACACAGATTTGTTATGGCAAGCATCTTACTCTCCAACTTCTTGTTTGTTCCAGTTGTGCTCTTCAAGCATGAAAAACAAAATATCAACAAACAGGCATGGATCCTTCTGCAGCATGAGTGAGTTCAGAGGCAGTTCAAAGTTGCTGCAAGTGAAATTATTCTGTAAGAGGACGATAAATGGGGAAAAACATTGGTTTTCCTATAGATCAAGGCATCCAACTATAAAGAAGAAATTTGGAAATGCTAATTGTGGTAACGGGTAATGAAGAGAACACTAAGTGTATAAGATGAGCAAAGAGAAATGGAAAGCTGGAATGAAAACCAAAAGGATGTGAATGAAAAACACAACACTATACGATGGCAACACCCACCCACCAGAACAGCTAAAATGTAAAAGACAATATCAACTATTGGAGGGGAAGAAACCAGAACTGTAATGCATTGCTGATAGAAGGGTAAACTAGTAGAGTCCCTTTCAAATACTATTCACCTGTATCTACTAGAACTGACATATGCCTAACTTGTGATTCAGCAATTCTATTCCAACATATATACCAACAGAAATACATGCATAAGTTCTAAGTTCACTAAAATACATATACTTGAATATCTATCAAAGTACTATTCATATTAGCATCAACTATGAAACTATCTAAATGCCATCAACAATATAATGGATAACAAACAATGGTAGATTCGCCAAATGGAATACTACACAGTAACGAAATTGAACAAGGTACAACTACATATTACAATTGGAAGGAATCTCACAAACATTGCATTAAGTGAAAGAAGCCAGCCAGAAGAGTTCATACTGTATGATTTCATTTGTTTCATTTTGGATGGTGTTATGGGTTGAATTGTGTCCCCCCCCAAAAAAACATGTTAAAGTCCTAAGCCCAAGAACTTTAGAATGGAAACTTATTTGGAAATAGGGTAGTAACAAGCTACAATGAGATTGTACTGAAGTAGGATGGGCCCTTAATCTGATATGACTGTTGTTCTAATGAGTAGAAACATAGAGATACAGACATACAGGGAATAAGGCCATGTGATGACAAAGGCAGAGGTCAAAGTGCTGCACCTGGAAGCCTAGGAACACCAAGAATTGCTGGCAACTACCAGAACTAGGCAGAGATAAGGAAGAATTGTCCCCCACAGGTTTCAGAGGAGCAGGGCTCTGCTGTTACCTTGATTTTGTAATCCTAGCCTCCAGAACTGTAAGACAATAAATTTCTATTGTTTTACATCACCCAGTTTGTGGTACTTTGTTGCAGTAACTCTGGGAAACTCATAGAGATGACAAAACCAATCCATACTGCTGAAAGTTAGGAGATAGTTACCCTTGGTGGCAGGGATGTCTGGAAAGGGGAATGGTGGGGGGGATCTATGTACTTTTCTCTATGTGTGTTGTAGTTTGATTAAAAGTTAACACACACAAGCACAAACACACTCACTTTTAGGGACTTCTGGGTTATAGGTGGGGAGGCCAGATTCCCTAAGAAGGGGACCTGCATGCACCAGGCGGAGAAATCTGTGAAGTATACTTAAAATTAATATTCAGAACCCATTATGTGCCAAGCACTATGCTAGGTAACACAATGATCAGCTAATTTCTCCCCAGAATCCCCATGTAGTGTGTGACCTGGAGTTCCTCTATTCTCTTTTAGGAGGGTCCCATGATATTTGGACACATCTGCCTTTCCAGAAATCCATCTATCAGCGATTTCTTCTCAATCCAGTGGGGCAGAGTTAGGTGGTAGTTGTGCAGGATCTGGACACAGCCTGCTTGGAGTCACATCCTGGCTTTGCCACTTTCTAGCTGTGTAACCTTAAGTAAACTACTTAACCTCTCTGTGACTTGGTTTCCTCATCTAAAAATAGGTATAATAATGGTACCTCATACGATGATTGCCAAGGTTAAGTAAGTTAATATATGTAAAGAACTCCATTCAATGTGTTGGCTGTCACGGCATTGTAACTCTGTCACAGTGCCTTTAGCACTAGATGACAGACATCGTCACTGTTCACCAATGTCCAGTCTCCCTCTACTTCCAGAAATATGAGGGATTTTACTTTTCTGTCTGTTCTTTTACTAAGAAACAATTTACATATAGTAAAATGCACAGGTATTGTTATGTGTTAAAGTGTATCCCCTAAAAAATTCATATGTTGAAACCTTATCACCCAGCACCTTAGAATGTGACTGTATTTGGAGATAAGGTGTTCACAGAGGTCATGAAGTTAAAATGAGATTGTTAGGGTGGACCCTAGTTCAATATTGCCAGTGTCCTTATAAGAAGAGGATATTTGAACACAGACAATACAGAGAGAGAAGACCATGTGAGGACACAGCAAGAAGACAGATGTCTGCAGGCCAAGGGAAGAAGCTTCAGGAGAAACCAACCCTGTCAACACCTTGATCTCAGACTTGCCTCCAGAACCGAAAGAAAATAAATTTTGTTGTTTAAACCTCCCAGTCTGAGGTATTTTGTTATGGCAGCCCTAGCGAGCTAATACAGTTATTACATGTTCAGTTTGATGAGTTTTATGAAGATCTAGAACATTTCCACAACACTAGAAAGGTGTTACATGTACCTTTTAAATCAATGCCCCACAGCCCTGTAAGCAACCACCTTCTGCCTTCAAACACCGTAGAGTAGTTTTGCTGGTTCTAGAACTTCATAAAAATGGAATTATACAGTACATTATATAGTACATACATTTGTGTGTCTTCTTCTGCTCAACAAATATTTTTGAGATTCATCCATGTTATTGCATGTATCATTAGTTTATTCTTTTTTATTTTTGAATACATTTCATTGTACAAATATACCATAATTTGTTAATCCATTGCCCTGTTGTTAGACATTTAGGTTGTTTCTTGTTTGTGGGTATCACAAATAAGACTGCTCTGAACATTCATGTACAAGCCTTATTGTGAACCTGTATTTTCATTCCTCCTAGGTAAATACTTGGAAATAGAATTGCTAGGTCATAGGATTAGGTGTATGATTTTAAGAAACTGCCAGTTTTCCTAAGTGGTTGTACCATTTTAAACTCCTACTAGCCATGCATGAGTTCTGACTGGTCTACAACCTCATCAATATTCACAGTTGTCAGTCCTTTCTTATTCTAGCCATTCCAATGGATGTGAAATTCTTGTTTAGATTTGTTTGTAATTTCTGAACATAAGCTGGCTGAAAATCCACTAGAGAGACAAGCTCGCTAGTCAGTTTATGTAAAAACAAACAAATAACAGCAAGGATTCCCTTAAACTCTGTGTTATCCATGAAAGGAGTATCCCATTGGTGAATAATTCCTGAGGCTTGACAGTCCTTGTGGGAACCCCTACAGTGGTCAGGCCCTTACCTTCAGGGCCAGGTCAGTAAAGATCTTAGGAAGGCACTGACCGGGGGGTATGAATCTGCAAGTCTGAGAATGTGGGTGGCTTAAAATTGCAGAGACAAATATCAATCCATATCAATCAATATTTATTGCTGAGTAAATTCCTACAGTATGCAAGGTGTTCCCAGAGGACCCCAGAGGGGAGTTGACCAGACTCTGAAAGATTTAGTCTTCTTGATTTTGCATTATCTGTGCCTCCAGCCCCTTCCATTAGCATGAATAATTAACAGCTGACAGAGCTAACAGCCACAGTAAGAGCTTGCTTAGGATTCAGAGATTGTCATGTGCCAAGAAAGAGAAAAGGCGTTGAACAGATGATCAGGATGACAATGGTGGTAAGGAGGAGGGAGATGAAGAATAGGAAGCACATGAAACATATTACAAATGCCATAGTCCCTTAGTTTCTGTCTTATAAAATTGCCATTAAATGCCCATATAATGCAAGGCTGTTAAGAGAGAAAAACCTTCCAAACCCTTCCCACCCTTTCCTACTCCCCTCCCCAGAGAGTAGTTGAAGTTAACAGTTGAAGTGTATTCTTTCAGACCTTCTAGAAAAGTGTTTGCACACATAAATGGACATAGATAGGTTTCATTTTATATATAAATGGTATTCTATTGTATGTTTTATCCAAATTACTGTATCTATATTATATCTGTATTATTATATATTTCCCTGTCAGTACATATCAAGGACTCTGTTATTCAGACATGCAACAATCTACTTAACCTCTCCCCTTTAGAAGAGCGTTTAGGTCAATTGCACTTTTCACTATATATGTATAGATACAGTTGACCCTTGAACAATGTGGGGGTTGGGGGTACCGACCCCCCACATAGTTAAAAAAAACGTGTATAACTTTTGACTCTTCAAAAACTTTACTAATAGCCTATTGCTGACCAAAACCCTTACTGATAGCAGTCGTTTAAAACATATTTTGTATGTTATATGTTCTATATACTATATTCTTGCAATAAAGTAAGCTAGAGAAAAAAATATTAAGAAAATCTTAAGGAAGAAAAATATATTTACTATTAATCAAGTGGAAGTGGGTCATGATAAAGGGATTCATCCTCATCGTGTTCACATTGAGCAGGCTAAGGAGGAGGTGGAAGAGGAGGAAACGGTCTTGCTGTCTCAGAGGTGAGAGGTAGAAGAAAATCCACGTATAAGTGGACCTGCACAGTTCAAACCTGTGGTGTTAAAGGTCAGCTCTGTCTCAATCTTTAGGTACACATGCAACAGGATAGAGCTTCTAGAGGCTGGCTTCGAAGGGGGCTTGCAAAATCAAGGCTTTGATCATTTAAAATGTTGTTAGAAGCTGCCAAATTGCCCTCTAAAATGTCTTTTGCAATTAAAAATCCCACCAAGGTATACGACAGTGCCCATTTCCCTCCTACTCTCCCCAAAACTGGATATTATCAATCCCTTTAATGTTTGCCAACCTAGTAGATGAAAAATGGCCTCTCATTTCTGTTTATAATTGCATAGTACTGATTTCTAATGAGGCTGAATATCTCTTTATATTTTCTCTAACTGCCATCAAATCTGTCAGTAGGAAAACTGATTGTACTGTAATATTTTTTTTAACAGAAGGAAGTGGGAAAGTGAAAAATGTCCCTCCTGGCCCAGTCATCTGGTTCTTGGTGTGTGGTGCTGAAATCCAGCCAGAATGAAGTTGCTCAAACCTCTGGCAGTGTCTTGGGAAGGTGGATTTGTTCAGCTGTGTTCAGACCCAAGTAATTAGCTGATCGTTTGGGCATTTAGCGGCAACATTCTGCCAAGATGCTGTTCACTCTAAACTCCCAATGAGCAAAGGATACACTTTGGTTCAGCTTCTCTTCTGAGTATCTCTTCAGTCCTTGAAGGAACTTCCTCTTCTGTAAGGACCATACTCTGGGTTCACTAAGACAATGAAGATGAATGAGGACTATCAGCTCAATTTCTGGCTCCAAAACCAGTTCTCAAGCATTGTTAAGAAGAACACTTGTGAAAAAACAAACTAAACAGTATTTCTAGGGCTATCTAAACAACATGAAGCTGAAACTCCACTTCCCCAATCCAGGCCCCAGCCTCTTTCATTGGCCTTTAATTCCCCCATCCTTCTTTCTTCTACAATGAAAAAGACCTTTCCAAACCTCCAATCTAATCACGGTGCTCCAATAATAGTAATAGTTTGTCACAATTGAGCACTTAAGTGTCGCCTGGCACTGTGCTAAGCATTTTACTAGCATTACCGTCAATTAGACAATAAATCCATTGCTTAAATACCCCAAACGCTGCCCTCTTGCTGTGGCTCACACACCACCAATCTGCTCCCACCTCTAAGCCTTGCTGTTTCCTTTGCCTGGAATATTCTCCCCCAGATCCAATACATGGCTCACTCTTTCACTTCATTGGGCCCTCTCTCAGAGAGGTCTTCCCTGACTTTCTTTCCTAAAATAACACTCTTTATTATTCTTTGTTCCCTGCCCTGCTCTATTTTCTTCATGATACCTTTCATGGTATGTTATTTCATTACACACTTATGAGTTCATTGATGTCTCTCACACTTGACTGAGTTCATCGAGAGCAGGAACTTTGTTCACGGCTAAATCTCCTGTGGCTAGAATAGTGCCTGATGTGTATGTGGTTGTTGTTCAATGAATCTTTGCTAAAGGCATGCATTTTGAGAGCAATTTGGCAATACCTCAAAGAATTAGTACGCAGATGCCCTAAGACCCAGCAGTTCCATCCCTGGGATTATGGCCGAGAAAAGTTCATGCACAGGTATGTAAAGGGATGTGGATGTTCTTGTGAGGCGAGAGAGTTAGAAGCAACCTAGGTGTCCATTATTAGGGGAACCAATGAGCAAACTGATGTTCATGCATACCCTAGAACACTATGCTGCAGTTAGAAGAAAAAACTAAATGTACGTACACCAACATGTGTAGATCTTTGAAAAGAGTATTAAGTGAACAATATAAGAAAGAGAATGGTATTTACAGCATAATACCACTTATGTAAATGAAAAACACATATGCATAAAACAATATGCATTACACAAATACAAAAAATATTTAAAGATATTACTTATGCACCTTTAAGAGGGTGCCCACGGGGAAAGGAAATGGACCTGGAAAATTGAAGATTTAAAGGGAAAGAGAAAGAAAGGAAAATGGGGAACTTTGATGGGCCAATGCAGATAGTGCTTATAAACTAAGAGACATGGCTGAAAGAGCTCTCTTAACCTCAGGTTAAAAAGGAGGGAAAATTAAAATAAAATGTTCTTTCCCCTTTCACCACCTGACATGTTCCATTTATTCTTCAAACATAGCTCAGACATCATTTCTGTTTTGAAGCTTTACTTGATTTTTCCCCATAGGATTAATTCCTCTTTCATATAATTTCTATAGCATTTTAATAATACTTTTATTTTAGCATTTATAACCTCATATAATAGCTATCTGCTTACACATCTGCTTTCCTTATCAGGAGATAACTGATGTGACTTATTAGTTTTTGTTTCTCAGATGCCTAGAATTGGCAATGAAAACATTAATGGTGAGCTGAAACAGGCATTTTTACAGGACCTCAAGTATTATTTTAGTTTGAACTTAATCTGCAAATTGAGTGGTTTCAGAATCAGCCAGTGTCTAATTGGATGGAAATAGAATTTCTGGATCTGGGTTTGGACTCCAAAGTCAGAGGCATTTGTTTATCATAGGTGGAGAATAAAGGAGTATGGTGCAGCCAGTGTGTCCAGGGGCACTTCCTGGATAAGTAGCCCCATTACCTAACAGAATAGAGAGATAAGGAGAGGGTAGAAGTAGGCTATGTACCCACTCATTGGACTAGGATAAATTCTGGGGGTGTTGGCTCAGCCGTAGGTACTGAGATTTCTCCTGGAAGTAGAATCTGACATCAGAAATTACAGTCACTTCTCGTCTTCATCCAATTCCAAAAATTGGCATGAGAAGGTAGAGATTGAGCATGGAGCCCAGAAGTTTATGGCGACTTAGGCATGAAATTCCAGGCAAACAGGATATGGTGCCAGGATACGAGATCAGCCCCCCTGACCCTGGCAGGACTTTAGTTCGTGGTAGGAGCAATGGTATTGATTCTTATACTTACTAACTAGGCAGACTACTGCAAGCAACTTGCCCTGTCCAAGCACCTACCTGGAGCCACACATTATGCTGAATGAACAAAGGAAATGGAACAGGGACCACAAGAGAAGCCTAGGCATGAGAATTAGGGGATGTGAGATTGAGGCTGGGGGAGTCACACTTGCGACTATGGCCCACATACAGTCAGGATCCTAGCTGCAGGGAAGTCAATGCTGAGATCCCAGTCTCTATAGCTGGAGCTGTTACAAGAATTAGGATTAGTCAAGAGAATTGGAATGTCAACTGACTCCTGATATGTGGAGAGCTGGGTTTGAGGTTGCGTAGGGCCTGCCAAGCTCAGTTCTTTTCTGCTATAAATCCAATTTGCTTTGTGGCCTTGGGTGCATCTCCCCACTTCCAGTGTTTTTATTTTTTTTTAGGAGCAGATTTTTTTAAAATGTTACCATTTATCAGGCACTTGGTAGATGCTCTTAGAATGTTCTAGATTATTTCCATAACTTCATCCTTGTACCAGTCCTCTGTGGTAGTATTATGCTAGTGAAACCAAGGCACAGAGAGGTTAAGTGACTTACCGAGGTAGCAAATCTGGCATTTGAGGCTGGCAGTTTAACTCCAGAGCATATAAACAAATTCTTAACCACGATGCTGTGCTTCCTTGCTAAACTGTGTTTGTATGTTGGGAATGGGATGATGGGAAGGACCAAAATCCCCACTGTTACCTCACAAGGACATTATGGCAGTTGAGAAACATCTGCCAAGGGCCCAGAGTGACCCACTTTCTTTGGCCACGGAATCTCCCCCAGATTTGAGACAGAGCTGTCTAGAAATTCAATCTAATAGCTGTGGCCAGAGGCTCTGGCTTCTATTGTCAGAGACAAAGGTGACCTCAGACAGCTTGTGGATATGGATGGCTCAGTCCTCAACAGGCCAGTGTAGCTATCCTATCCTCCCTTCTCAGGCTTTTTCTGGGTTGATCACAGATAATGCTCTCAGAACATCCAACAGCATAGTCAGCACCCTTGGTGGCTACAAGTTTCACATTGCATTGGGCCAGACATTAGTGGTACCAGAGTCCCTGCTTAGAGAGCAAATGGTTGGTGGAAATTCATTTCTGTCTTTTCAGAAAGGAGGCAGCAGATGCCTGGAGCACAAGAAGGCTTTAGCTAGGTGTAACAGAGGCTGATGATACCCACCCTTACACCCTCTCTTATTGCATCAGTACATGCAGGCCCAACTAGCAACAGCCAGCACCCACATCCCCTGGGGTGCTTTCCCTGACCCCAGGGCCTACTTTGACCATCTGGACAACAGGCCTGGGATGCTGAGGAATTAACATCCCCGGGAAGTACCCTTCAACTAATAGGGAACTAGTGGGAAGCCTCCTTGCCCCTCAGTGGGCATAGTTCTGAAATATGTGCTCTACACTGTCTCCGAGGTATGCCCAGTGGGATTAGTTTCTGTTGACCAAAGGGATGACTTGCTTCATAACACATCCTTTATGAGCTTCCTTCCTTCTCTTCCCTGCCTCACTTGTTTGCACCCCTTTCTGGGTTTTCTTCACCACCCAAATAAATTACTGACACTCAATTCATTGTCTCAGGGTCAGCTTCTAGAGAAGTCAAACTAAGGCACAAGAAAGAATTATTGGTGGTAAATTATAATAAATTCTGAGACATTCTCCGTCTATAACAATCTCAGGAGTCTAACCTTCCTTGTATTAGTCGGTTTTCACACTGTTGATAAAGACATACCTGAGACTGGGTAATTTATAAAGAAAAAGAGGTTTAATGGGCTCACAGTTCCATGTGGCTCGGAAGGCCTCACAATCATGGCAGAAGGCAAAAGACACGTCTTACATGGCAGCAGGTAAAGAGCAAATGAGAGCCAAGCGAAAGGGAAAACCTCTTATAAAGCCATCACATCTCATGAGATTTATTCTCTACCACAAAGAGCAGCATGGAAGAAACTGTCTGCGTAATTCAATTATCTCCCACCAGGTCTCTCCCACAACATTGGAATTACAAGAGCTACAATTCAAGATGAGATTTGGGTGGGGACACAACAACACTGTATCATTCCCCAAAGATAGGTAGGTCATATAAGTAAGACAAGCTTAGAGAAGCCTGGCAAGGGGCTTTTCAAATCTACCTAAAGGAAAGCTTAAAATACTCTAAATATCCACTACAACTTCTAGGTGGCTTCCAGAGCACTTGGAGTTACACCTAAACTGTGGTTTCTATCTTTGAAAATGGAGACACAGGTGACCCTGTTTCTTTAATATGAAGATTCCTCTTCCTGTTTTTCTGGTCTTCTTCTGCCATATTTAAATGGAAATTACGTTTCTGCTCCAGTTAGCAACAGTTTATGCTTTCCAGGTGAGTAAACATATTTCTCTGTGGGAGTAAAAGAAGCATCCAAGTTGATTCCCACAGTTGGTTCTGGCTGCCCTCACATTTACCCAGGGCACCCTCTCCTAGCTACCCAACCCCACTTCCTTTGATTTAATACAGCCCCAAATCTGCCAATAGCCATTCTCACACCTGCAAGGCTCAGTTTCTCATTAAGCAATGTAGAAAAGGTCAATAGATATGGCATTTCCCTAAGGCAGTGCTTTCTAGCCCTTTTCAAATTATAGGACCCAAGAAAATGTATAATATTTCCTTGAAGCACTGGGGCAAATGAAAAAAGATGCTCTTGGCCAGAAGCAATTGAAAGAGGATTTTCTGCCCTCCAAGTTCCAGGCAGTGGCTCCAAGGGCTGTAAAGATCAGTACTGCCCCAGCAAATCTGTAACCTATGTTGCATGCCAGTTGTATTAACTGTATTAACAACTATTTTGAATTTATTCCATAGAAAGTCACAACATATTGCAGGACAAAAGCACAGGTGGTTCTTTTCAGAAGCCACAGGCTCCCCCTGGGTCCTAGTTCTGAAACTTACTAAAGCCTTCTTAAGAATAATAATTCAATTTTAAATTTTATTTTTAAAAATTGCTTATTTTTAAATTGACACATAATAATTATATATATTTATGGGGGTATAGTGTGATGCTTCAATACATGCAGTGTGCAATGATTAATTCAGGGTAATTAGCATTTCCATCACCATGAACATTTGTCATTTTTTCTGTTGGGAGCATTCAATATCCTGTCTTGATCTAAAAATGTATGATAAATTATCGTTAACTATAGTCATCCTACAGTGCTATAAAACACTAGAACGTATTCCTCCTATCTAGCTGTAAGTTTATATTCTTGAACCAACCTCTTTCTATTCCTCCCTCTCTCCTCTTCCCCACCTCTGGTAACCATTATTGTACTGTCTACTTCTATGAGATCAACTTTAGATCCCACATATGTAGTGTCTATCTGTGTCTGACTTATTTCACTTAATATAACATCCTACAAGCTCATCCATGTTGCTGTGAGTGACAGGATTTTATTCATTTTTATGGCTGAATAGTGTTCCATTATATATATGAACCACATATTCTTTATCCATTCATCTGTTGCTGCATACCTAGGTTGATTCCATATCTTGGCTATTGTGAATAGTGCTGCAATAAACAAGACATGCAGATATTTCCTAGATGTACTGATTTATAATTTAAGTAGAATAAAATCCACCCATTTAAAGTGAGCAATTCTATTAATTTTAGCATATTTACAGAGTTGTGCAACCATCACCACAATCTAATTTTGCAGCATTTTCCATCATTCCCCAAATAACTCATTTTTAATGTACTCCTGCTTGTGAGGCATCTCAGCCACTAACAAAGTACCATCTTAACCTGGCCCCTTCCTCCAGGTATTTCTGGGAGTGCACAGAGTCTTCCCACGTGTGTGTGAACATGTCTGCTCCCCTCAAACTGTGAAATTTTTGCTTGGTGTTGACACCAATACGTACTATCCTCAAAGTGCTAAAGCTAAGATAGGGTCTACAGCAAAGCCTGCATGGGCAGGAGGAGGCCTCTTTACAGTCTGTTTAGTTATCTTTGAAGGGATCCTAAAGCTGTATTCTTCATTAGCTCTTTATTGAATACCTGCTATGTGCCAGGTTCTGTGTTAGTACTGGAGACTCAAAGCCCAAGAGGAATCAATGCACAGGAAAGTTCCCTGGTTTCTATTGCAAATCAAGTTTCGGAATTCCTCCTCACTTTGTCACCAGCTATGCTTGGGTTTGTTTGATACCCAGTGAGGTGTGTGCAAGGATCCTGGTTTCATTCATGTTTTCACCACTCAGAATTGGCTATTATTTGTATTTATGATTTCGGCATCATCTTTTCAAGAATATTAAATAAATAAAACAGTACAGAAAGATAAAATCCTGTTTTCTCTCCTACCTCTCAACGAAAATCATGAATTTGTTAAATATCATTCCAGTGTATTTTTTTGCACCCATCGTGTGTGCTGTCGGTACTCCCTCTAGACCTAGGATCTTTTTTACTAACCCCTTCCTGGCTTATGTGGGCTCTTGTTTCTTATGACCCACAATAAAGACTCTGAAGATTGCCCAGGGGTTCCTGGAGCTTCTTTGCTTGCTGTCACAGGGAGTCAGAAGTGCCTGGGAAATTATATCTTCCAAGGGGGTCCTTATCAATGACTGACTGATACAAAAGAAGAAAAACCCAAAGCTCCACTTCTGGATCAGCTGAGGCTGTGAGGACGATGCCTGAAATCAACCCTTGCTTGGCTTCTCCCCTTTGTCTATCCTGCTTCCCTGCTCCCTCACTGGCTTCCAGGGAGACCACTTTTTTCATAAATACTGCAACACTCTTAGAGTACAACATATTAAAATAGCCTCATTTCACATATGTGTATATATTTCTGAAGAAAAATGATATTGTCTCTAAGGTATAAACTTAGAACAATTGTTGGGTCATGGAGCATGCAGTTTCCATTTTACCAGGTGTTCCCCAAAGTGCTTGCACTAATTCATGGTTCTACCAGTTGTGACTGGGAATCTCTGTTTCCCTACATTATTGAAAGCTTGTGACATTGTCAATCTGGTGGATAAGAAGTGGTACCCCATTATTTTACTTTGTCATCTTAGCATATATTTTTTGCCCTTTCAGTTTTTGTATTCTGTGGCTTGCCTATTCATACCATTTGCCCATTCTTCCGTTGTGTTGTCTTCCTTTTACCATTTCATTTGTAGGACTTCTAGTGTGTTCTAGGTGCTTTGTCTGTTACAAAATTTGGAAACTCTGTATTGCTTCAAAATAGAAATACAATTTAAAAGTTATAAAATAACATGTTTATTTTAACATTTAAATAATGCAGAAGATAAAAAGTATAAAGTAAAACTTGCCTTTAATAATCTTCAGTATGTTCTCAGGCTTCACCCCCACCCAATGATGATGAAAATAACTACTGTTAACAGGTAGGCGTATATCGTTCAAGAATGTATAATGCATATGTAAATACATAGAAATATATTTACATAAATTATTTTACTAATTATTATTAAACATCTGTCAAGAGTCAAGTTCGAGTGATAACAGAATATGCAAATCATTCAAAATATACAACATATAGCAAAACACTCTCTAACTAGCTTTTATCAATGCTCAGCTTATTGTGGATATTTTCCTATGTAAAAAACATAAATTTCCCTGACTCAGAATAATATTCCTCTGGAAAGCTCCATCATATTTTATTAAACTAATCTTCTGCCAACAAACCTTTTGGCTATTTCCACTTTTATATCTCATAAAGACTCTTTCAGTGAACAACTTTGGGCATATGTCTGTCTTCTTGCAGTTGTCAGAATCTTTCCTTAAAACAAATGTCTACAAGTGGAATTTCTGGATCAAGAAATGCCCATTTAAAATTTTTCATACATGTTGCCAGATTTCCCTCCAGAAATTTTGTGCTTACACCTTCACCAACAGTATGCAAGTACCGTATGTCCCTTTCCTCATACTACCAAACGCCCCTTTAAAATAAAATCCTTGAAAACTATTTCTAGAACCCCAAATATAGTCAATAGTATTTCCTTTCTTTACAAATTTTGAATAAATAACATAGACAAGAGCAGCTTTAGTGAGTGTTTACAGCTCTCATTTAACAAGATATTTTAGTTCTTTTATTAATCACTGAATCATCTCTATGAAACTATTTATTACGAAGTGAAATACATTTGAAGGAATACATCTGATTGAAAAACTCACTCAAAGGCATTTAAATTTCAAGTATTAGAAAGACTTCTTCCTGAAGTATCTTTCCCTTGGTATAGCCATAGCAAGGACCTCTGTTACTCATTGCAAGGCTTCCTAGCCCATCTACACCTCCTACGGGTTTTTAGCTACATGTGTTTCTGTGGCATACAGAAATATACAATTTTTCTTTATGAAATCTCCCCCTTAGACACATACGCTAAGTTTCACTTGTTTACTAAAATCTGGAACCAGAAAGAAAAAAATTAACAGGTGGAAGTAGAATGTGAACACCTGGATTTTCACACCAGAATTCTGAAGTCACAATGCAAGAATACGAGGGTGCTGATTTCCTAATGTGGCAACAAATTCTAACCCATAAACTCCTTTGTCAACAAGATCTTGATTTCAGAAGTCAGAAGGAATTATCCACATGGGTGATTTCTGTTTGCCTCTCTGTGTGGTCTTTCTATTATGCCTCCAGCTCTGCTTGACTAAAGATGCAGCCAAAATGACAAGGTGAAGCCAGGTAGCAACAGAGCTCTGATATAATAAAATAGAGTAAAGAAATGCCTGGGTAATGTTGACATCCAAAGATATCTTTGTTTATTTTGGTATTAGCATGTGTACTTTATTGATAGGTATTTTAGAAAAAGATTCATTTCAGGAAACAGAAACCCCCATATTATGCAAAAAAAAAAAAAAAGGAATTTAATGCAGAAAACCAGGGGCTTATGATATCATAAGAAGGCATGAAAGAGTGGTTTCTAAGCTGCATTTCCATGAATGATTCATGAAACAATAGAGTATCCACCAGAGCAGCACTACCTCTGAGCCCACCAACAGAATACTGAGTCCCAGGACATGGCATTGTGCTGTGATCCAGGAATCAGGAAACCAGAATAAAACGGAGGCTATTTTCCTTAAACCCATTTCCACAAGTGCCTCTGGAGAAGAAGCATGGATAATGGACATGGGAACCTTACATGTTTACAAATGTCCTTTATGCAAAAAAGCCAAAAGACAGGACTATGATCTCTGTCTCACTTCTGGTTTCCAAAACTCGCATGAGTTGAGTAACTCAGCAGAGCCTAAAATTTACATCAAGAATTCAAACTGCCAAGAGCAGTAGTCGATTTGTGTTGCTATAAAAGAATACTCGAGACTGGATAATGTATAAAGAAAAGAGGTTTCTTTGGCTCATGGTTCAACAGGCTGTACAAGAAACATGACACCACCATTTGCATTTGGTGAGAACCTCAGGAAGCTTCCACTCATGGCAGAAGGCTAAAGTGAGCCTGCCACAAAGCAAGAACAGAAAATGAGAGAGAGGATAGAGGTGCCAGGTTCTTTTTAAACAATCATTTATCATGGGAACTAATAAAATGAGAACTCACTCATTGTGAGCATGGAACCAAGCCATTCAAGGGGGATCCATCCTCATGATCTAAACACCTCCTATCCGGCTTCACCTCTAACATTAAGGATAAAATTTCAAGATGAGATTTGGAGGGGACAAATACACAAACTATATCATCAAGGAGTCTAGGAAAATATAGTTTTAGCTTTCTAGCCTGTGCAGTGTAGAAAGGTAGCTGGGAAGCTGAGAAAGAGAGTGGAATAAAACTCAGGCAACTCAATCCCAGGATCCACTATAAAAGACAAATGACCATCCATGTAAACACCACATACACACACATACACACACACACACACACACACACACATACACAGAGAGAGAGAGAGAGAGGGAGAGAGAGAGAGAGAGAGAGAAGTGATACTCAATTAGAGAGAAACACTATGTTAGAAATAGTGCTTCCAAAGGGAATGGTGGCTTCTAAAAGGAATGACTTATTGCTATTTTATAATAGATAAGCCTTTTGTTCTTGAGCAGGCTTGTCATCTCCATCAATTCACAAGCTCAGCATTGATATTGTTTTTTTGAAACTTATGATTCACTTGTTACTCAAATAGTCTACATAACTGTTGCTTCAGGACAGAGGTTTGTGTTCAGAGGGCCAACTGTTTCTTGAATATGTATATATCTTGTTTCCTCTCCCTTCCATGCAGGTGATGAGGGGCTCTTCTGTAAGTGTCTTTTATTGCAGACTTACTCCACAATATAAATATTGGTAGGACCTCTTGATTGCTGGTATTAATAGGTAGACCTTAGTGATCAACTAGTACAACACCCTCATTTTACAGTGGAGCAAACAGAGACCCAGAGAAGGGAAGTAGGTGATTTCTCCAGTCTCACAGTAAATTTGTGTGATAGAACTAGAACCTAGATCTCCTGAATACCTGACCAGGGTATTGGCTGCCATTTCCTTATGAGCTGTCTGTTGAGTCCCTTTAGGAAGAAGAATATATATCCCACTAGTCTTGGGATGTGGCAGATCCCCTGTGGCTGACTCAACAGTCATGTCCAAGTCCCTTTTCCCTTACTTCCCTCCACTATAGAAATTGGAAACCAGATATTCAATTCTCCAGCTGGAAATGTACATGTGACCCAGTTTGGATCAATAATATAAAAGGGAAGTCTTTCAGAGGACTGCTCTGATAACAGAAGTCGCTGAATGTAAAAGCCTTTTTGTCTGTTTGATCATCAATGCTGCTTTCTGTCCGTGAATGAAGTTTTGATGGTTAGAGTTATGGCAAGCATCATTCTACTGAGTCTATTAGCGTGAGAGCAAAATCTAACACACAGAGCTTGGCAGAGCAGAATGGAGCAAAAAGTGTGAGTTATTGATGAGATCACTTCACTGTCTGAGATATTGAAGAATATTTTCTTTGAGGTGAAGCAGAGTATGGGAAAAGGCAGGTGGTTGTATGATCTTTAAATCTTTCATAGGATTATATAAGTAGAACTACACATTATGGAAAAATAGAAAATCCAGCTAAAGAAAGAAAGATAAAATCCCATGTAATCCCATGTGATTTTATAACGACTCCTGACTTTTTGTGTGCCTTTTGAGCTTTTGAGATACACACACACATATACACACACACACCTAATCATATAGTGTTGCAAGAACAGGCTCTCAAGCCAGACTTCCTGGGTTAAACTGCCTGCTCTGCTATTTTTTAACTGTGCAATTTTGGGTAAATTACTTAACTTCTCTGTGCCTCAGTTTTTTGTCTGATAATAGGAGTACTTTACCTCATATAGGTCTTACTGAGATTAAATGAGTTCGTTTAGGCAAAGCACTTGGATCAGTGCCTAGCAAATAGTAATTATTTAATACATATTGGCAATTATTATTATTATATATCTATACAAATTATATCCTATTGTATTTACTGTCTCATGATGTTTTGTTAACTGAATAATTGCATCCTGAACAGAAGGATCTAAATTATTCACATACTTCAGGATCTAAGCAAGTCAGTTGGTATTGTTTATAGGTTCTTGGTGACCCTAGATAGGTTTTGGAATCAATGGACCTTCCCATAAGCCCATTCTTATCATCTGAGAGTGGAGCAACATTCTGTTCAAAAAGATTTTGCTGCTTTCTGTAATTTTCTTTTCATGGCTGGCTTCACATCATCTTCTTTAGTAGCTACTTCTTTGAAGTTATTTTTCTCCACCAGTGTAATGAAGTAAACTATTTTGTCTCCTGTAAACAGAAAGAGATTCTTATTATCTTATTTTGTTTGTTATGGTTTCAAGTGTTCATCTTACTGTCAAGAAGATGGCAAGAAATACCAGTGTGATAAAATCAAATGGCAAACCCATACACATGTAAATGCTATTTGCGATTGCCAATGAGTTGTGACTCCAAGTCTTCCCCAGCCAAAAAGAAGCTAAAAAGCAATGGGATTAGCCTGGTATTTCAAGTCAGTAACTCTTACTGCTGTATAATTTATGCGGGAGTAATTAATACCAGTCAAATCCTGTTAAAATGAAGTTCAAGGGACTACCCAATAATTTGATTGTATAAGGATTTCATGGTAAGAAAAGCTGTTTTATTTCAATTGTGTGAGCCCTTCCCCTAAGCCTGCACTGCTCAACACCATTACCTGAAAAAGTTTAACTCATGGTTTCTCTTTTGGGAAGGAGAGAGAAGTGTGGAACATATGGCCAATGTTCTTGCTTTTGGGAGGCTGCCCAAGGGAAAGGGAATGGTTTCTGTTTCACCTGACTCAGAGTGCTTAAAGAGAACTGGCATACTTTGGATGCCTAGGGGCTACTGAGAACAAAAGAGAATTCAGTGGCTTGTTGCAGCATCAAAAAAAAATTTAAACACCACAGACAGTAGCTGATACAGCTATGGGTGATAAGGGGAAAACACTGTTTATGGCTTCACCCTCAGGAGGAAAAAGAAGAGTAAAACATATATCCAATATTCTGGATTTTCTGGGAGCTGCCCAAGTGACTGGTTTCTGTTTGCCTGACTTGGGTCCTAGAGACTTAGCAAACTAAAAGACAGGTCATTTGAAATGATCACATCAGAGGAACAGAAAGAAAGAAGAATGAAAAAATAAGAAAGCCTAAGGGACTTACAAGACACCATCAACTAAACCAATATATGCATTTTGGGAGTCCAAGAAGATGAAACAAAGAAAAGGGCAGAGAACTTATTTGAAGAAATGATAACCAAAACCTTCCAAAAACTGAGGAAAGAAATTGATATACAAATTCAATAGTTCAATAAGTTCAAAGGATTCCAATAAGAGGAACCCAGAGGCCTACACCAAGACACATAATAATCAAATTGTCAAAAATCAAATACAAGGAAAGTCTCTTGAAAGCAGCAAGAGAAAAAGGCACCTCCTTATGTACAAGGGAGCACCTATAGGATTATCAGTGAGTTTCTCAGAAGAAATATTATAGACCAAAAGGAAGTGGGATAATATATTCAAAGTGCTACAAGAGAAAACTTCCAACCAAGAATTTTATATCCAGCAAAACTGTCCTTCAAAAATAAAGGGGAAACCAAGACATTCCCAGAAAAACAAAAGCTGAGGGAGTTCATTGCCATTAGACCTGAATTACTAGAACTGCAAAAGGGAGTACTTCAAATTGAAGCAAATCAACACTAGACAGCAATATAAAAGCAAAGCAAATAAAACTATACAACTTTTTAGTAAAGGTAAATATTAATATATAGACAAATACCTAAATTAAGTGATCTATGCACAATTACAGGATTCTGTAATTGTGTAATTCTGTAATGCTGTAATTGTGCATAGATCACTTAATTCAGGTATAGAATTTAAAGTATAAAAGCATAAGAAAATAACTATAGTTATAAACTATGTTAATGGCTACAAAATATAAAAAGATATAATTTATGACATGTATAGCATAAAGTAGGGGAAGGAAGAGGTAAAGAAGTAGAGGTTTTATATGTGACTAAAATTAAGTTGTTATCAGTTTACAATAGATTGGTACAGATATATAACGTTTTATGTAATCCCCATGGTAACCACAAAAATACCAATAGAAGATGAACAAAAGAAAATGATAAAATAATAAAATCATGTCACTACAAGAAAATCAAAGAAATATGAATAAAGGTAGCAAGAGAGGCAAAGAGGGACAAAATAACTACAAGATACACAGAAAACAACAACATAGCAATAGTAAGTGCTTTCCTATTAGCAGTTATTTTAAATTTAAATAGATTAAACTCTCCAATCAAAAGACATAAAGTGGCTAAACAGGTATGAAACAAGATCCAACGGTATGCTGTTGACAAGAGACTCACTTTATTTTCTTTTTTTAAAACTCATTTTAGGTTCAGGAGTACATGCACAGCTTTGTGATATAGGTAAATTGATTGTTACAGGGGTTTGGTGTACAGATTATTTTGCCACTCAGGTAATTAGGATAGTACCCAATAGGTAGTTTTTCAATCCTCACTCTTCTCCCTCCCTCCACCCTCAAGTAGGCCCCAGTGTGTCTAGTACCCTTTGAGAGACTCACTTTGGATATAAGGAAATATAAAAGTATAGCTAATAATAAAAGTATAGAAAAATATATTGCATGCAAATCATGAATTAAAGAGAGCAGGGGTGTCCATACTTATATCACACAAAATAAAATTTAAGAAAAAATCTTTTATAAGAAACACAGATTATATAATGATAAAAGAATCATTTCAGCAGCAGGAGATAACAATTATAAACATATGTTTACCTAAAAGCAGATCATCCAAACATATGAAGCAAACATTGATTGAATTCAAGGGAATAATAAAGAGTAATGCAATCATAGTAGGAAATCTCAATAGTCCATTTTCAGTAATGGGTAGATCGACCAGACATAAAATCAATAAGAAAACAGGGAACCTGAACAACACTATAGGCCCTAAAAGACATACACGGAACACTCTACCCAACAACAGCAGAATAAACATTCTCAAGTGCACATGGAGTGTTCTCCAGGTAGATTACATGTTAGACCACAAAACAAGTCTTAACAGATTTACGAAGATTTAAAGCATACCAAGTATCTTTTCTGGCCACTATAGAATGAAACTGGCAATCTACAGAATATGCAAAACCGAAAAATCCACAAATATATGGAAATTAAAAACACACTCTTAAAAAACCAATGGGTCAAAGGAGTCATAAGAAATTTGAATATATCATGAGAAAAATGAAAATATAGCATACCATAACTTATGGGATGCAGCAAAGGCAGTACTAAGAGGGAAGTTGATAGAGTAACTGCCTACATTAACAGAGAAGAAAGATCTCAAATGACAATATGACTTTTCTTCTTAAGGAATTCGAAAGAGAAAAATTAACTTACTTCAAAGTTAGCAGTAGGAAGGAAATCATAAACATTAGAGTAGAAATAAATGAAATAGACAAGAGAAAAACAATAGAAAAAATAACAAAACAAGAGTTGTTTTTGAAAATATCAACAAAATTGTCAACCCCTTAGATAGAGTAAGAGAAAAAGAGAGGGGACTGAAATAACGAAAAGAGGAGGGGACACTTCCATACTCATTTGATGAGGCCAATATTGTTATGTTACCAAAGCCAGGCAAGGGCAGTACCAGAAAATAAAATTACAGACCTGTATCCTTGATGAACATGGATGCAATAATCATCAGCAAGATACTAACAAACTGAATTCAACAGCACATTAAAAGGATTATACACCATGATCAAGTGGGATTTACCCCTGGGATACAAGGATGATTCAACATGTGCATATCTAGAAATGTGATATGCCACATTTTAAGAAAAAGGATAAAAATCACA
This sequence comes from Cacajao melanocephalus, assembly GCA_963573385.1. NCBI lineage: Eukaryota > Metazoa > Chordata > Mammalia > Primates > Pitheciidae > Cacajao > Cacajao melanocephalus. Next base: position 27,262 of record CAUYLG010065625.1, read on the forward strand.
TGATTGTTTCAATAGATGCAGAAAATTATTTGACAAAATTCAATATTTTTTTCATGATAAAAACTCTCAAAAAATTAGGTATAGAAGAAATGTACCTCAACAAAATAAAAGCCATATACAACAAGCCCACAGGTAGCATAATCCTCAATGGTGAAATCATGTAAGATTCTTCAATAAGATCAGGAACAAGACAAGAGTGCCCACTCTCGTCACTTCTTTTAAGCATAGTAGTGAAAATCCTAGCCAAAACAATTAGACAAGAGGAAAAAATCATGTCCAAATTGGAAGAAAATAAGTAAAATTGTTTCAGTTTGCAGATGACATGATCTTATACATAGAAAACCCTAAAAACTCCATCAACTGTTAGAACAAATAAATAAATTCAGTAAAGTTTCAGAATACAAATTCATTATACAAAAACTGGTTGCATTTCTGTGTACTAACAATAACTATCCCAAAAAGAAATTAAGAAAGCAATTCAAATTACTCTAACATCAAAAAGAATAAAATACTCAGAAATGAATTTAACCAAGGATGTGAAAGATCAGTAAAATGAAAACTACAAAACATTGATAATAAAGTTGAAGAAGACACAAGTAAATAGAAAGATATACTGTGTTCATAAATTGGAAAGACTAATATTGTTAAAATTTCCGTAATTCCCAAAGCTATTTACAGATTCAACGCAATCCTAATGAAAATTCCAATGACATTTTTCACAGAAATAGGAAAGTAATTCTAAAATTTATATGGAACTACAGAAGATGTCAAATAGTCAAAGCAATCTTGAGCAATAAGAACAAAGCTGGGGGCATCATACTTTATGATTTCAAATTATATCACAAGACAATAGTAATCAAAACAGTATGGCACTGGGACAAAAAGAGATACATAGACCAATAGAACAGAATAGAGAGTCCAGAAATAAATGCTCACATATATAGTCAAATAATTTTTGACAAGGTGTCACAAGGAGGGAAAGACAGTCTCTTCAAAAAATGGTATTGAGAAAACTGGATATCTACACGCAAAAGAATGAAATTGGACCTGTGCCTTGCACCATATACAAAAATTCGCTTGAAATAGATTAAAAGATCTAAGCATAAGATCTAAAAGTATGAAACTCCTAGAAGTAAACTGAGGAGAAAAGCTTCATGGCATTAGATAAATGGAACTACATTAAACAAGAACTGCACAGCAAATGAAACAATCAAAAGAGTAAAAAGGCAACCTACAGAATGAAAGTATTTACAAACCATATATCTTTAAAGAAGTTAATATTCAGAATACATAAAGACCTTCAACTCAACAGCAACAGTAACAAAAGAATAAACAATCCAATTTAAAAATAAGCAGACAACTGCAATACAAATCTCTTCAAAAAAGACATATAAGTGACCAATAAGCATATTAAATGATGCTCAATGTCACAATCTTCAGGGAAACGCAAATGACATTTTAGGATGGCCACCATCAAAAAAGGAGAAAAATAACAAGTATTGGTGAGGATGTGGAGAAATTGGAACCCCTTTGCACTGTTGGTGGAAATGTAAAATAATGCAGCCACTATGGAAAAGAGTATGGAAATGCCTCAAAAAATTAAAAACAGAATTACCATATGATCCAGCAATGTCACTTCTGGGTATATATCCAAAAGAATTACAAAACAGGATCTCAGAAAGAGATTCGCACAACCATGTTCGCTGATACATTATTCACAGTAGTCAAGAGGTGAAAGCGACCTAAATGTTCATTGCCAGATGAATGAATGAACAAAATGTAGTATATGCACAGTGAATGTTACTCAGGCTTAGAAAAGAAGAAACATGCTACATTATGGATGAGCCTGGAGGACAATATTTGAAGTGAAGTGAGGCAGTCACAAATACACAAATGCTGCAGGATTCCACTTATATGAGGTATCTAAAGTAATCAAACTATTAGAAACAGAAAATAGAATGGTTTCCAGAGGTTGGATATGGGGGAAAAGGAGGGTTGTTTTTCAACGGGATATAAAATTTTAATTTTCCAATATTAAAGTTCTAGAGATCTAATGCACAGCAATGTGCACATGGTTAACACTACTGTACTATACACTTAAAAACACCTAAGATAGTAAATTTTTATGTTATGTGTTTTTTACTACAATTTTAAAAAGAAATAAAATAAGATGATTCTGGGTAGATTGGCCTAACTGTATACATTTTTAAAAAGTATTCTCTGGCTAGAAGCAGGAAGAAAGTCAGAGGTTCAAAGCTTAAGAATAATTTGATGCACAGTTGCTGGTTTGAAGATGAAGTAAGTCATTTGACAAGGAATAAAGGTGGTCTCCAGGGGCTGAGAGTGGTCCCCAGATGATAACCAACCAGGATATGGGACATCAGTCCTACAACTGCAAGAAACTGAATTCTACCAATATCAAAAATGAGCTTAGAAGCTTATTTTTACCTCCAGTGTTTCCAGATTAGAATTTAGTCTGATAACTTGATCTCAGTCTTGTGATGTACTGAGCAGGGAACCCCGACAGGCTGTGCTGGACTGCTGACTTACAGAATTGTGAGCTAAGAAATGAGGACTGTTTTAAGCAACTAATTTTGTATAAATGCATCATATAACAACAGAAAACAAATGCAATTGATTTGTTATGCAGCAGAAGTTTGCTGAAACAAGATGGAAGAATTTCTATGTACAATTGTAACAATTATTTGTAATGCAATTTAAACTATGTGTCAAGGGTACACCCAAAATATGAAACATTCTGGGTAATAGAGTCATCAAAAGAGATATAAGACTGCACTTTTATCCCTTGTTTAATAATGTATCCCTAATTTAATTAATTTACTTCAATTAATTCCTGAAAAATCTATTGTTTAGGGCAATATCATTATATTTTTAAAATTCCATTAAAAGTCTTCCTTAATGTGAAAATAAAGAAAATGTATCCTCAAGATGTAGAGGGAACAAATTGTAACCATTTGTGATATGACAACAAATAATATTTCTTAACTTTTAATTTCATAATTATTAGAGATTCACAAAAAGTTGCAAAAATACTACAGAGATGTCTCCTGTACCCATGGCCCAGCTTCCCACAATGGGAACATCTTACGTAACTATAGTACATTATCAAATCTAGGAAATTGACATTGGCATAATACAATTAACTAGACTACAGACTTTACTCTGATTTTACCAGTGTTTTCATCACTTATTTAGTATGTACAATTCTATGAAATTTGATTACATGTATAGATTTATACAACCAACATCACCATCAAGACATAGAACTGTCATTTCACCACAAAAGAACACTTTTGTGTTACTGCTTTGTAGTCATACCTTCCCACTCCCTCCCCAAATCCCTGACAACCACCAATCTACTCTGTTTGTCTATAATTTTGTCATTTTGAGAATATTATACATATATCATGTTACCTTTTGAGATTGGCTTTATTGACTTATAGATAAGCTTTATCTATCCAAGTTGTTACATGTATCAATAGTTCATTACTATTTATTGATGGGTAGCATTCTATGATATGGATGTACCACAGTTTGTTTATCAATTATCTTGTTGAGGGTCATTTCAATTGTTTCCAGTTTTTGGCTTTTATACATATAAACCTGCTAAGTACATTCATGTACAGGTTTTGGAGTAAACGCAAGTTTTCATTTTTCTACAATAAATATCCAGAAGTGTTGTTGCTGGATTATATGATAAATGTTTGTTTAATTTCTTAAGAAAAAAAAATTATTTTCTGAAGTGGTTGTACAATTTTGCATTCCCACCAGAAATGTATGAGAGACCCAGTTCCTCCAGTATACCACCAGTCCTTGGTATAGTCAGTATTTTTTTTAATTCTAGCTATTCTAAAAAAATGTGTAGTGGGTTTAATTTGCATTTTCCTAATGGCTAATGATGGTGAACATTTTTTTAAATGTACTTAGTTTTCACCCATATATCTTCTTTGGTCAAATTCTGTTCAAATATTTTGTCTGTTTTCTAACTGGACCGTGTTGTTTTATTACTGCTAAGTTTAGGTAATTCTTTATATGTTCCAGATATGATTCCTTTCTCAGATATATGACTTACAAGTATTTTTCCCATCCTGTGGCTTGTCTTTTCATTCTCTTCATCTCACATAGCAAAAGTTTTACATTTTGATTAAGTAGACTTGGGTGATCTTTTAAATCTATGGATAGTGTATTTTGGCCTCACATTTAATAACTCTCTTGCTAACAAAGATGTTTTTTTATGTTATCATCAATAAATCTTATAGTTTTACATTTATACATACACTCCATTTTGAAATAAAAATGTTCATATGAGGTGCAAGGCTTGTTCTGTGTGTTTGTGTCTGTTTTGGCCCATTGATGTCCACTGTTCTAGTAACATACACTGAAAAGACAATAGTTCTTCCCTTGAATTGCTTTCGCATTGTTGCAAAAAATTATTTACACATATTTGGTGAATATTATTTTGGGGTTCTCTGTTCTATTCCACTGATCAATCTACATATGTATGTATGTATTTATGTATGTGTCTATATATGTATGTATGTATCTATCTGTTTGCCTGTCTATCCCTCCACCAATGCTACACTGTCTTTATTACTGTACATATATAGTAAGTCCTAAAATTTGGTAGTGAGATTCCTCCAAATTTATTTTTCAACATTGTTTTAGCTACTCTAGTTTCTTTGTCTTTCCATATAATTTTTAAATTGAGCTTGCCTGTATCTACAAAAGATACTGCTTGGATTTTTTTAGAAATTTTGTAGAATCTACATATCAATTTTAGGAGAAATAAGATCTTTACTATGTTTATTCTCCCAGTCCATGAACATGGTATTGTCTTTCCATATATTTATATCTTTGCTGATTTCTTTTATCAAAATTCAACCGTTTTAGCATATAGTATCTGTATATGTTTTACTATACTTACACCTTGGTGTCCCTTTTCTGGGAACAATTATAAATGGCATTGAATTTTTCCATTTTGTTTTCCAATAGTTCATTGTTCGTATGTAAAAAAGTGATCAATTTTTGTGTAAATTTGCTAAATTTACTTATTATTTATAGAAGTTTTTCTATAAATTCCTTGGGATTTTTCCACATAGATGATATAGCTTCTGCAAATAAAGAGCATTTATTTCTTCCTTTCTAATCTGCCTGCCTTTTATATGCTTTTCTTGCCTTTTATATCCTTATTGCACAGGCTAAGACTTGTAGTGCTATGTCAAATAAGAGTAGTAGCAGTAGCCATCCTTGTCTTGTCTCTGGCAAAACACATTCAGTCTTTCACATTATGTATAATGTTAGTCATAGAGGGTTTTGTTTTTGTTTTTGTTTTTGTTTTTCTGCAATTGCCCTTTATCTGGTCAAAGACATTCAAGTTCTTTCAATTCCTAGTTTGCTGAAAGTTTTTCCCAGGAATGGAATTTGGATTTGTTAAGTACCTTTTCTTCATCAGTTAATATGATCAAGCAAGTTTCTTATTCAGTTCTGTTAGCATAGAGGATTACATTGATTGATTTTCAAATACTGAACAGCCTTTGCATTCCTGAAATAAAACTCCTTGGTTGTCGTCTGTAATTCCATTTATATGTTGCTAGATTTGATTTGCTAATATTTTGTTGAAAATTTCTGTGTCTATGTTCCTGTGGGATATTAGTTTGTAATTTTCTTTTATCATGCTATAGTTGAATTTATGTGTGTAAAGATGTTCATAGTATCATTTTATTATTCCTTTAATATCTGTGATGTTCACAGTGGTATCCCTGTTCATTTCAAACATTGATAACTTATGACTTTTCTGTTTTTCAGTTGTGCTAGGATTTTATCAATTTTCTTAACATTTCCAAAGAACCTGCTTTAATTTTTATTCATTCCTCTCTATTTTCCTGTTTTCAATTTCATGTATTTATGCTCCTATTTTTATCATTTTTCTTCAATTGCTTGCTTTCTGGTTTTATTGTTATTTCTACTTTGTTAAGGTACAAACTTAGATTATTGTTTTGAAACCTTTAATTTTGCCAAATATAAGCATTTAATGCTATAAATTTCCTTATATGCACAGCTTTAGCTGCATTTCACAAGCTTTGAGTTATTGTATTTTCATTTTCCTTCAGTTCTATGTAGGTTTTGATTTTTATTGAAAATACCTCTTTGAGTTGTATAATTTCCAAGTATTTGCAGATTTACCAGTTGTTTTTCTGTTTTTAGTTTAATTCAATTATGATCAGAGATGATTCAGTTATCAGAAGAAGTTTTAATTCTTTTCAGTTTGTTGAAGTTTATTTTATGAGCCAAGACATGAAGTATCTTTGTGACTGTTCCAAGCATGATTTTTAAAAACATGAATTCTTATATTGTTGGGTGAAGTATTTCATAAGTGTTCATTAGATCCTGTGGCTAATAGTATTGTTTAGTTCGTTTATATCTTCACTGATTTTCTATGTGGTGATTCTATCAATTATTGAGAGAGGGGTATTGAGATCTTAAAGTATAATTATGAATTCATCTATTTCTCTTTTCAATTCTGTAAGTTTCTGTTTCATATGTTTTGTTAGCACCATTATTTGGCAATACAAATTTAGGATTGCTATGCCTTCTTGGTGGATTGACCCATTTATCATTATGGAGTATCTCATAATTTCTTTTGCTCTTAAGTCTGCTTTATCTGATATTAGTATAGCCACTCTAGCTTTCTCTTGGTTAGTGTTTATATGGTATATCTTTTTCCATCTGTTTATTTTATTTTATTTATTTTGCTTTTTTGAGATGAAGTTTCATCCTTTATTGCCCAGGCTGGAGTGCAGTGGCTGTGATCTCGGCTCATTGCAACCTCTGCCTCCTGGGTTCAAGGGATTCTCCTGTCTCAGCCTCCCGAGTAGCTGGGATAATAGATGCCCACCACCATGCCCAGCTAATTTTTGTATTTTTAGTAGAGACAGGGTTTCACCATGTTGGCCAGGCTGGTCTCAAACTCCTGACCTCAGGTGATCCCCCCACGTGGCTCACGCCTGTAATTACATCTGTTTATTTTTATTCTTCCTTTCAAACTATCCCTGGTTGCAGATGACATGATACTATATCTAGAAAACCCCATCGTCTCAGCCCAAACATTTCTTACTCTAATAAACAACTTCAGGAAAGTCTCAGGCTAGAAAATCAATGCACAGAAATCACTAGCATTCCTATAAACCAACAACAGAACAACAGTCATACTAAGAGCCAAGTTAAAAACAAATTCCCATTCACAATTGCCACAAAAAGAATAAAATATCTAGGAATACAGCTAACTATGAAGGTGAAAAAATCTCTACAAGAAGAACTACAAACCACTGCTCAAAGAAATCAAAGATGACACAAACAAATGGAAAAACATTCCATGCTCATGGATAGAAAAAATCAACATCTTTTAAATGGCCATATTAGTCAAAGCAATTTATAGATTCAATGCTATTCCTATTAAATTACCATTGACATTCTTCACAGAACTAGAGAAAATTACTTTAAAATTCATATGGAATCAAAAAAGAGCCTGAATAACCAATGCAAACCTAAGCAAAAAGAACAAAGCTAGAGGCATCACGCTACCCAACTTCAAATTATATTACAGGGCTATAGTAATTAAAACAGCATGGTATTGGTACAAAAACAGACACATACACCAATGGAACAGAATAGAGAACCCAGGAATAAGGCTGCATACCTACAACTATCTGATCTTTGACAAACACGACCAAAACAAGCCATGGAGAAAAGATTCCCTATCCCATAAATGATGTCAGGATAATTGGCTATCCATGTGCAGAAGATTGAACTTGGATCCCTTCCTTACATCGTTTACAAAAAAATTAACTCAAGATGGATTAAAGACTTAAATGTAAAACCCAAAAGTATAAAAACTCTGGAAGACAACCTAGGTAATACATTTTAGGATATAGGCAGAGACAAAGATTTCATGACAAAGATGCCAAAAGCAATTGCAACAAAAGCAAAAATTGAAAAAGAGCATCTAATTAAATAGCTTCTGCACAGAAAAAGAAACTATCAATAGAGTAAACAGACAACCTAAACAACGGTAGAAAGATTTTGCAAACTATGCATCTGACAAAGGTTTAATATCCAGCATCTATGAGGAACTTAAACAAATTTACAAGAACAAAGCAAACCCCATAAAAAAGTGGGCAAAGGACACAAACAGACACTTTTCAAAAGAAGACATACATGTGGCCAACAAGTATATTAAAAAAAGCTCAACGTCACTGATCACTGGAAAAATGCAAATCAAAACCACAATGAGAGCATCTCACATCAGTCAGAATGACTATTATTAAAAAGTCAAAAAATAACAGATGCTGGCAACGTTGTGGAGAAAAATTAATATTTATATGCTGTTGGTGGAAATGTAAATTAGTTCAACTATTGTGGAAGACAGTGTGGCAATTCCTCAGAGACCTAAAGACAGAAATACCATTCGACCTAGCAATCTCATTACTGGGTATATACCCAAAGGAATATAAATGATTCTATTATAAAGACACATGCACATGTATGATTATCGTAGCACTATTCACAATACCAAAGACATGGAATCAACCTAAATGTCCATCAAGGATAGACTGGATAAAGAAAATGTGGTACATATACACCACAGAATACTATGCAGCCATAAAAATAATGAGGTTGTGTCTTTTGCAGGCACATGGATGGAGCTGGAGGCCATTATTCTTAGCAAACAAGCACAGGGACAGAAATGTAAATACTGCATGTTCTCACTTATGAGTGGAAGCTAAATGATGAGAACACATGGACACATAGATAGGAACAACAAACACCAGGGACTATTGGAGGGTGAAGGGTGGGAACAGGGAGAGGATCAGGAAAAATAACTAATGGGTACTAGGCTTCACATCTGGGTAATGAAATAATCTGTACAACAAACCCCCATGACACAAGCCTACCTATGTAACAAGGTGAACTTTTTAAAAAATTTTACCTTCTTAAACTTTTAAGTTCAGTACCCCTGAACTTAAAATGAAAGTTAAAAAAATTACCCTTCCTATATCATTATATTTGAGATTCCTATAGACATAATATAATTGGGTCATTTTTTAAATCTACTGTCTCTGTTACTACCTTTTACTTGGTATATTTATACCACTTACATTTAAAACACTTATTGTTAGGATATATGTCTGATACTTTATTAATTGTTTTCTAGTTGTTTTGATTTTTGTTTCTTTGTTTCCCCTTTTCTGCCTTCTTTTGGTTTACTTGAATTATTTTTAGCATTGTGTTATGCTTTATATAGAGGATTTGGATATACAGTCAGCCCTCTGTATCTGTGAATTCAAATGCTGATCAAAAATATTTGAAAAAAATGTAAAAACAAAAATAATACAAATAAATCAATATAGCATAACAACTACACAGTATTTACATTTCACTGTGTATTATAAATAATCTAGAGATGATTTGAAGTATATGGGAGGATGTGCATAGGTTACGTTATACTATACTATGCCATGAGTGTTTGGGGGTGAGAAAACTATACCAAAATAAAATAGAGAAATAGTAAAAAAAAAAAAAAAGTTGCCCTAAAAGCAGTATAGCTTTCTAAAAGCTGATATGACAGGAAGTCATTAACTAAACAGTCATTATGATGAGTAAATATGTATAATTTAAGCTTAAATCATGTTGAGAGAGCTGGAGATCTGTTAATGAAGCAAGGAAACTTGGTACAACTTCACTGAGGTTTCCTGAGGTCTTCCTGGGAATAAAGGAAAAAGGCTCCAGTTCGTCCACACTCTTGGAGGAAAGCAATGATTCTGAGTATACCTAGTAGATGTCACATAAATTCATTCCCACCCCAGCTCTAAGGGTTCTTAGGGAGAGAAGAACCATGAATAAAAACCATTTTATTAAGGTTTCTAAAAGACTTAAGGCTACACGCACCCATCTTTCAGATTGTAACAAAGAGGAGAGCACTAAATTTTTCTCCTTTCTTACAGCTTGGGCCTTGTCATGGGTCAGGTGCCTCCAAAATGGACCTGGCCATGGTAGGGAGCAGCGGTGGCACCTGGTGGAAGATTCTGGTGCCTGATGAGAGAAAGAGAGCATCATCTCTTGGCAAGTGTGGTACATGGCATTAATACTGCAATATTTCTTTCCTCCTTGTTTCTGCACCCTTTGTCATCAGAGGGTGTACTTCTTCTTGATTCTGGGTTCAGCCATGTGATTGCTTTGGCCAATAGAATGAGCCAGAAGTGAGGGTGGGGCAGATCCAATGAAGCAAGGATCAATTCTGATCCTTCTGCCATTGCATGAGGAAACCATGCCTTGGTTAGCCATTGGTCTCAGAAAGAAGATGAGGGAAATATGGAACAGAGCTGAGTCACCCAGGTAAATCCATCCTGGATTTTTAGAATCTCCAACTCAAAAGTGTAAGAAGCCCAGTCAAGGTTAGCAGAACTGTTCTTCTGAGTCCATCCTAAAGCAGCCAATGCTTATGCAATACTCGAGTTGCATAAAAAATATAGCTGAATGCCACGGAAGATTTTTAGTTAATTTGTTATTCAACAATAATATGAAAATAGGTAGTTGACGCAGTGAGAGAGACTCTTATTAGCACATGAAAACATCTCGTGGAGAATAATTTGTAGAGAGGTCCATTAACAGTGATGGGACAAGAACTAGTGAAATTTGATTCATTGCCATGAAGGTGATTCCCATTAGTATTTACTATGCTGTGAGCATTGAGGATATTGTCTTTAGTGGTTGATAAAAAATTTCAAAACGCTATGGCAAGGTACAGATATGTAACATATGCACACATATATACATATGCATGTGAACATTTATGAAACTGCATGTTTAAGATTTATTGGATTTATGTAAGTTATATTTCATTTTAAAAAGAAAATCCTATTTCAATATAATCCAGAATATCTTTTTTAACAGAAATCCAGCAAGAGTAAAGTGCCTGTGCACATGTCAGATGTACCTGGCCCTGCTGACGTAAGCCTCTCACTAGTCCTTAGCACCCTTATTCCAGGAGCAGGGGGTCATGCACAGTCATGACTTCAGAGTGTGTGCTATTCCACGGAGGAAGAGAATGGGGCTAACTCAGAAATCCATCAGCAGCAGCAATGGTCCCACGCTTGGACAGCCAGTCTGCATGCAGGCTGAGACAGCCAGATCTGCAAAATGAGGAATCCGTGATGCAAACAAATAATCATCAGGCTCCTTCGGCAGAGGTGCTACTCAGCAGTCCACCTGAACAGCTGTGGCTTGCTCCTAACCAGGGAGCATGCTTGTGATTTCCTTATTACAGTAATCATCCCCAAGTTGACTACAGAAGGAATTTAGACCTTTTTCCCCTCCAGCCTCCACACTCTTTCATTGTCCATCCATTCTCTTTCCTAAGTCTGTTCACCTCCTTCTTTCCCTTTCCTTTCTCCTCTGAGGAGCTGCATTGATGACTGCAACTGGCTTATCAGTCTCAACACATTATTTTTTAAAACTTCAATCCTGAAGCATCATGCACCCCTGGCCAAATCTACTAAAGGTTAGACAACTACTCATAGCCAGGGCAGCTAGTGCAATAGAGAGCTGCCTGTGAAAAAGGGTGCTTTCTGTTTTCTGCTGCATAGCACTGCACTCTGGAACTGGCAGCCTGTTATTAACTGCCGAGTTGCCTTCTATCAAACTGCAGCAGGAAGGAAAAAAAAGTCTCTAGAGATAGCAATAATGGAATAGAAAGAACACTGAGCTCTATCTCTGATAATCAGAGTATGAATCTTGGTCTTGATTTAGTAGATGTGTAACATTAGGCCCTGGCTACTCAAAGTGTGGTACATGGATCAGCAGCATCAGAGTCCTATGGAGAATTTCAGGACTCAGCCAAAACCTGCTGCAATCAAATCTGCATTTCAGCCAGATCTCCAGATGAAGTACGAGGAATACTGAATTAGAGAAATCACTGGATCTTATTTTCCACATTTGAGTTAATACACAGAGAGAAATTAGAACAGTGTCTAGCATAGAGCAAGTGATATCTAAGAGGTGGCAATAACAAGGTTATAATTAGAATATTGTTCTCCTCCCCCCCCCCATTTTTATTGTGGTAAAATGCACATGAAATTTATCAACTTAATCATTTCAAATTTAAATACATTGATGATGTCGTGCAGACATCACCATCATCCATCCACAGAACTCTTTGCATCTTGTAAGACTGAAACCTTATACCCATTAAACACTAACTCTTCATTTCCTGCTCTTCCCAGCCCCTAGAAACCACCATTCTACTTTCTGTCTCAATGATTTTGACTACTCTAGGTACCTCATATAACTGAAATTATATTGTATTTGCCTTTTTGTGACTGGCTTATTTCATTTTGCAAAATGTCCTTAAGGTACATCCATGTTGTAGCATGTTGCAGAATTGCCTTTCCTTTTAAGGCCAAATAATATTCACTGTGTGTATTCCGCATTTTGCTTATTTGTTCATCTGTCAATAGACCCTTAGGTTATTTCCATGTTTCAGTTATTGTGACTAATGCTGCTATCAGCATGAGTGTACAAATATATCTTCAAGACCTTGCTTTCAATTCTTTTGAGTATATACCAAGAAATAAAATGCTGGATTATATGGTAATTCTATTTCTAATTATTTGTGTAACCACCATACTCTTATACACTGCTTATTCCCACTAACAATGCATAAGGGATTCAGTTTTTCCATATCCTCACCAACACTTGTTATTTTCTGTTGTTTTAGTAGCAGCCATCCTGATGGATTTGAGGTGGTATATCATTGTATTTTTTGTTTGTGTGTTTTGTTTTAGTTATACTTTAAGTTTTTGCATACATGTGCAGAATGTGCAGGTTTGTTACATAGGTATACACGTGCCATGGCGGTTTGCTGCACCCATCAACACATCATCTACATTAGGTATTTCTCCTAATGCTATCCCTCTCCTAGCCCCCACCCCCTGACAGGCCCTGATGTGTGATGTTCCCCTCCCTGTGTCCATGTGTTCTTATTGTTCAACTCCCACTTATGAGTGAGAACATGTGGTGTTTGGTTTCCTGTTCCTGTGCTAGTTTGCTGAGAATGATGGTTTGCAGCTGCATCATGTCCCTGCAAAGGACATAAACTCATCCTTTTTTATGGCTTCATAGCATTCTATGGTGTATATGTGCCAGTCTATCATTGATGGGCATTTGGGTTGGTCCCAAATCTTTGATATTGTAAACAGTGCTGCAATAAGCATATGTGTGTATGTGTCTTTATAGAAGAATAATTTATAATCCTTTGGTTATATATCCAGTAATGGAATTGCTGGGTCAAATGGTATTTCTGGTTCTAGATCCTTGAGGAATCACCACACTGTCTACCACAATGGTTGAACTAATTTACACTCCCAACAACAGTGCAAAAGTGTTCCTATTTCTCCACATCCTCTCCAGCATCTGTGGTCTCCTGATTTTTTAATGATCGCCGTTCTAACTGGTGTGAGATGGTATCTCAATGTAGTTTTGATTTGCATTTCTCTAATGACCAGTTATGATGAGCTTTTTTTCATATGTTTGTTGGTTGCATAAATGTCTTCTATTGAGTAATGTCAGTTCATATCCTTCACTCACTTTTTTATGGGGTTGTTTGTTTTTTTCCTGTAAATTTGTTTAAGTTCTTTGTAGATTCTGGATATTAGCCCTTTGTCAGATGGATAGATTGCAAAAATTTTCTCCCATTCTGTAGGTTGTTGGTTCGCTCTGATAATAATTTCTCTTGCTGTACAGAAGCTCTTTAGTTTAATTAGATCCCATTTGTCAATTTTGGCTTTTTTTGCCATTGCTTTTGGTGTTTTAGTCATGAAGTCTTTGCCCGTGCCTATGTCCTGAATGGTATTGCCTAGGTTTTCTTCTAGGGATTTTATAGTTTTAGGTTTTACATTTAAGTCTTTAATCCATCTTGAGTTGATTTTTGTATAAGGTGTAAGGAAGGAGTCCAGTTTCAGTTTTCTGCACATGGCTAGCCAGTTTTCCCAACACCATTTATTAAATAGGGAATCCTTCCCCATTGCTTGTTTTTGTCAGGATTGTCAAAGATCAAATGTTTGTAGATGTGTGGCATTATTTCTGAGGCCTCTGTTCTGTTCCATTGGTTTGCATATGTTTTGGTACCAGTACCATGGTGTTTTGGTTACTGTAGCCTTACAGTATAGTTTGAAGTTAGGTAGCATGATGCCTCCAGCTTTGTTCTTTTGCTTAGAATTGTCTTGGCTATATGGGCTCTTTTATGGTTCTTTTATGGTTTTATGGTTCTATATGAAATTTAAAGTAGTTTTTTCTAATTCTGTGAAGAAAGCCAATGGTAGCTTGATGGGGATAGCATTGAATCTATAAATTACTTTGGGCAGTATGGTCATTTTCACAATATTGATATTCTTCCTATCCATGAGCATGGGATGTTTTTCCATTTGTTTGTGTCTTTTCTTATTTCCTTGAGCAGTGGTTTGTAGTTCTCTTTAAAGAGGTCCTCATGATTTGGCTCTCTGTTTGTCTGTTATTGGTGTTTAGGAATGCTTGTTATTTTTGCATATTGATTTTGTATCCTGAGACTTTGCTGAAGTTGCTTATCAGCTTAAGGAAATTTTGGGCTGAGACAGTGGAGTTTTCCAAATATACAATCATGTCATCCGCAAACAGAAATCACTCCTCTCTTCCTATTTAAATACTCTTTATTTCTTGCCGTTGTCTGATTGCGCTGGCTAGAACTTCCAATACTATACTGAATAGGAGTGGTGAGAGACGACACCCTTGTCTTGTTCCAGTTTTCAAATGAAATGCTTCCAGCTTTTGCCCATTCAGTATGATATTGGCTGTGGGTTTGTCATAAATAGTTCTTATTATTTTGAGATACATTCCATCAATACCTAATTTATTGAGAGTTTTTAGCATGAAGGGGTGTTGAATTTGATTGAAGACCTTTTCTGCATCTACTGAGGTAATCATGTGGTTTTTGTCTTTGGTTCTGTTTATGTGATGTATTATGTTTTTTGATTTGTGTGTGTTGAATGAGCTTTGTATCCCAGGGATGAACGCTACTTAATCGTGGTGGATAAGCTTTTTGATGTGCTGTTGGATTTGGTTTGCTTGTATTTTATTGAGGATTTTCACATCAATGTTAATCAGGGATATTGGCCCCAATTTTTCTTTTTTTGTTGTGTCTCTGCCAAGTTTTGGTATCAGGATGATGCTGGCCTCATAAAATGAGTCAGGGAGCAGTCCTTCTTTCTCTATTGTTTGGAATAGTTTCAGAAGGAATGGTACCTCTCCTCTATGTACCTCTGGTAGAATTCAGCTGTGACTCCATCTGGTCCTGAGCTTTTTTGGTTTGTAGGCTATTAATTGCTGCCTCAATTTCAGAACTTATTGGTATATTTAGGGAGTTGGCTTCTTCCTGGTTTAGTCTTGGGAGCATGTATGTGTCCAAGAATTTAGCCATTTCTTCTAGATTTTGTAGGTTATTTTTCATAGAGGTGTTTATAGTATTCTCTGATGGTAGTTTGTATTTCTGTGGTATCAGTGGTGATATCTCCTTTATCATTTTTAATTGTGTCCATTTGATTTTTCTCTCTTTTCTTCATTAGCCTGGCTAGCAGTCTATCTTTTTTGTTAATCTTTTCAAAAAAAAAAAAAAACAGCTCCTGGATTCATTGATTTTTTAAAGGGTTTTTCATATCTCTATCTCCTTCAGTTCTGCTCTGATCTTAGTTATTTCTTGTCTTCTGCTAGCTTTTGAATTTGTTTGCTCTTGCTTCTCTAGTTCTTTTAATTGTGATGTTAGGGTATCAATTTTAGATCTTCCCAGCTTTCTCCAGTGGGCATTTAGTGCTGTAAATTTCCCTCTAAACACTGCGTTAGCTGTGTCC
>CAUYLG010065627.1:0-17585 GCA_963573385.1 Cacajao melanocephalus
AGACTGCATTCTAGCCTGGGCAATAGAACAAGAATCCCGTTCTCTCTCCCTCTTTCTCTTCCTCTTTCTTTCTCTCGTACATTCTTTTTTTTCTTTCTTTCACTCTCACTTTCTTTCCTTTCTTTTTCTTTCTTTCAAAAAAAAAATGGGGCTGATAATTCTTAGTGTGACTGTGAGTACAAATCACGAAATGCATGAAAAATAGTTAGCATTAAGCTGACACATAATAAATGCTTTAAAAATGGTAGCTAAAAAACTAGTAGAAAACTTTTGGGGGTGATGAATACGTTCATTATCATGATTGTGGTGACAATTTCATAGGTATATGTATGCACATGCCGAAACTTACCAAACTCTGTTTTTTAAATATGCACAGTTCCTTGTATGTCAGTTATTCTTCTGTAAAGAGATAAAAACAAACAAACTGGTAGAAGCTCCTTTAAATCAACTTCTACTTACCCAATGCTCTCCAGTCCCCTGTAAAACACAGCAACAGGAATGGTGCCTTTCTGAGCACCTGGTGCACTGTGGCGTGTGCAGAAGCCCCTGCCCTGCTCAGACAACTCCAAGTTCACCAAGAGTCAGCTGTGCTTGTTCACAGACCTGTTTATGGCTGTTGATCCAAACATTGTAACCACCCAATTTAATTTAATATGCAAGCCGGGCATGGCGGCTCAAGCCTGTAATCCCAGCACTTTGGGAAGCTGACGCGAGCAGATCACCTGAGGTCAGGGGTTTAAGACCAGCCTGGCCAACATGGCAAAACCCCATCTCTACTAAAAACACAAAAATTAGCCGAGTGTGGTGGCGGGAGCCTGTAATCCCAGCTACTTGGGAGCTGAGGCAGGAGAATCTCTTTGATGTGGGAAGGCTGGGGTTGCAGTGAGCCAAGAGTGCACCACTGTACTCCAGCCTGGGCAACAGAGCCAGACTCTGTCTAAAAAAAAAAAAAAATGTAATACATAAACTGAAAAAAATATGAGAAACAGACATATTAGATTATAGATGAATCTCAAAAACATTTATGTCGAGTGAGATAAACTAGACAGAAGAGAGTGTGTGCCATCTGATCCATTCATATGAAGTTTTAGAACTGGTGAAACTAATCCATGGTGGAACATCAGAATGATGGTTGGTGAGGGGGTCAGGGATTGATGGGAAGGGGCATGAGGGAAGTTTCTGGATTGATGGCCGTGTTTTACATCTTCATTGTTTCTCTGTGAGCAGGAAGGCCAAGGGAGCTGAGAGACCCAATTAACAGGCAAACAAATCTAGTTTCTCAGAAACATTTAATAGGGACTTACAAACCAAAGCAACGTCTTGGGCAGCCTCAGGATGATGGCTCCCTGCACCTTCCATCCAGAAAATATCCTTTTTATAGCAAGCTTTTCGGGGAAAACTTGTGCAGCTGGTCACGTCTCAGACTTTCTTTTGAAACTTTTGAGCACTGGGCAGTTAGATAAACATCTTTATGAGGGGTGACCTATGCTATAGGCATTGTTTGTTTATGAGGGATTGTCTATGCTACAGGAACTCGTTGGTATGCAGGAGTCAAACATCAGTCATCATGGTTTCGCTTCAAGATGGCGTCACCCTTGCCATGCAACAGGCTGTTTTTCTACATTCATATGGGTTTGGGTTACACAGGTGTGTGAATTTACCAAAGCTCAGAATGATTCACTTAAGATTTGTGCCTTCCACAACATGTATTTTTTTTTTTTTTTGAGACAGTCTTGCTCTGTTGCCAGGCTAGAGTGCAATGGCGCCATCTTGGCTCACTGCAACCTCCGACTCCCTGGTTCAAGCGATTCTCCTGCCTCAGCCTCCCGAGTAGCTGGAATTACAGGCATGTGCCACCACACCAGGCTAATTTTTGTATTTTTAATAGAGACAGGGTTTCAACATGTTGGCCAGGATGGTCTCAATCTCCTGACCTCATGATCTGCCTGCCTCGTCAGCCTCCCAAAGTGCTGGGATTACAGGCATGAGCTACTGCGCTTGGCTGACATGTAACTTTTACATAAGCAAATATTGAACTCTGGTTAATGATACAGATGTTGAGGCCGGGCATGGCGGCATGCACTTGTAACCTCGCTACTAGGGAGGCTGAGACAGGAGAATCACTTGAACCCAGGAGGCAGAGGTTGCAGTGAGCTGAGATTGCACCACTGCACTCCAGCCTGGGCAACAGAGCAAGACTCTGTCTCAAAAAAAAAAAAAAAGAAAAAAGAAAAAAAGAAAAAAAATTATACAGTTGTTGAAGTGTTTAGAAAGGAGTGTACTGATATTTGCAACTGACTTTGAAATGCATCAGAAAGTAAGATGGCCGGGCAAGGAGGCTCACGTCTGTAATCCCAGTGCTTTGGGAGGCAGAAACAGAAGCTCAGGAGTTCAAGTTCGAGGCCAGTCTGGGCAACATGGTGAGACTTCCCCACTACAAAAATTTAAAAATTAGCCAAGTGTCAGCGTGTGCCTGTAGTCCCAGCTACTCAGGAAGCAGAGACAGCAGGATTGCTTCACCTAGGAGTTTGAGGCTACAGTGAGCTGAAATTGTGCCACTGCACTTCAGCTTGAAAGACAGCATGAGAACCTGTCTAAATAGTAATAATAATAATGTGAATGGATGGACAGAGAGGTCAATATTTGATAAAGCAAATATAACAAAATGTTGCATGTAGAATCTAGGTGGGATATATGTGGGTATTAACTGTAAAACTGTTTAATCTTTTCTGTAAGTTTGAAATGTTTCATTCAAAATGTTGGAGAAAAAACAAGCAAACGACCCAGTATTGGCAAGTTGTTAAAATACTACTCTGTAATAAGGCATGAGCAGGGCACCTGTGAGAGAGAAATCCTCAAGAAGAAGTCTGCATGCAGGGCATTTTTCAAGTCTTGAGTTCTCATTTCATTTTAAAGACACCAAAACTGGCAATCATAGCTGTAGTAATGAACCAGAATTCTGATCAGTGGACTCCTCAAAGAAAAGCCTTAGCCCCGTTTCTAAAGATTGGAGAGTGAATACACATTTACATGTTTTCAGTCAAAATAAAACACTTAAGGTTTGTATCCAGCATTTTAAGACTTAAAAAACGTACTGACTGCCAGCCCATAGAGCGTGTTTGTGTGAATCAGAAACAGTCACGCCCTCTTCTGGCTGGATGCAGCTCCACAGCGAGGGAACAAAGAGCCGGATTTTGTCCCTCCTTGGCTGAATGTGCTCGTGCAACATACACCCCACTCAACTGCCCATGTTAGACACTAATTTCCAGGCCCAAACATGAATAGGTAAGAGGACTGTGGCTGGTTGCATCACCTGTCTCCCACATCCGAGGGGACCTCACACTCAACAGAAAGGTCCCTATCAGAATGCCACCCTCCTCTGCCACCACTCCCCACTGCCACCTTCCCTGGGCCTAGCTCCAATTCCATGATCACCTTGACCTCCTCCCTTCCTGTCTGTCCATCTCCTATGATTGGAGAACGGAGGGGGATCTCAAGGATTATCAGAGTGATCATCAGAGAGAAACTGATTTTTCAGAAAAAGTGATTCATAACCCTCTCCTGCCCTCAACACCCTACCTATTTTCATTTTTTCATTTTTTATTTTTGTGAGACAGAGTCTCACTTTGTCACCAGACTGGGGTGCAGTGGCACAATCTTGACTCACTGCAACCTCCACCTCCTGGGTTCAAGTGATTCTCCTGCCTCAGCCTCCTGAGTAGCTGTGATTATAGGCGCGTGCTACCACTCCCGGCTAATTTTTGTATTTTTAGTAGAGACAGTGTTTCATCATGTTAGCCAGGCTGGTCTCGAACTCCAGACCTTGTGATCTGCCCACCTTGGCCTCCCAAAGTGCTGGAATTACTGGCATGAGCCACTGTGCCCAGCCCCTACCTGTTTTTAAAAAGTAGATGGGGGGCATTCTAGGTGGTTTAAGGAAGGAGGTCTGAAAAGAAGGGGAAATGAGAGCAGGGGCTCTGAAGGACTCTTTTTGATCCTTAGTGTCCTCCCACACACACGTAGCAGTGGCTGTCCTGTCCCCACAGCCCCTCCATGGGGACTACAGACTAGCAGGGACATGGATCTTGAGGCCAGCCCATGAGGCCAAAATGGAGGCTGGGTGACCCATCCCTCAGCCAAGGCTCAGAGAGGGAAGCTGGAGCCTCCAACGCCCCTGACCCTGAATCAGCCCCCACTGCACTGAGCCAGCAGAGCTTAGCAGCTCGGATTCAAGGACACCTCTGTGGTCCCTCAGAGTATTTCAGTCCTGTTTGCAACATTCATGCACTGTGTGACCTTGGGCAAATCACTTTACCTCTTGGAGCATCAGATTGCTCAGCTATCTGGTCTAATCATAGCACTTTTCTCTTGGGATGGTTGTGATGTTCAATGTGTTTATACAGAGGCAATGCTTGGCACAGGATATGGCATGCAGAGAACACTCAGGGAGCAGCAGCTGCCCTTGCAGCCCTCGAGATTCCATGCCATCCTCTGGGTCCTATGAAGGAGATCTCTATCTCCACACATTTGTCATCTATAAGACAAATGCTGAAAACCTTTTTGTGGTCTCAATGATCAGGTTGTAAACTCAGCTGAAGAACTTGCTGAAAGCATTTTGAACCTGATGAAGAGACATTTAAACGATTGAATTAAAAGGTCTTTGTAAGTATTTTCCCAAGCTGGAAAGCAGCTGTGAGTGGATAAGAACCCTTCTCCCGGCTGGGCGCAGTGGCTCACGCCTGTAATCCCACCATTTTGGGAGGCTGAGGCGGGAGGATCGCCTGAGGTCAGGAATTTGGACCAACCTGGCCAACATGGTGAAACCCTGTCTCTACTAAAAATACAAAAAATTTAGATGGGCATGGTGGCATGTGCCTGTAATTCCAGCTACTCGGGAGGCTAAGGCAGGAGAATCACTTGAACCCGGGAGGCGAAGATTGTGGTGAACCAAGATCGCACCACTGCACTCCAGCCTGGGCGACAGAGCAAGACTCCGTCTCAAAAAACAAACAAAAAACCAACAACAACAACAACAACAAATCAACAAATAACTCGACATACTCCATGGAAGGACAGATTCTGGAGATTGTTTCATATGGCTTCCAGAAATAATAGGTTGTTGTACAAAAGTCATGACATCATTTTGATAAGGAATGAATGATCAGTGTCCACCTCTATCAGAGAACGGGGTTAATATCACTCTTCTGAACTCCAGCTGTGTGTGTTCAACTGTCTATTGGCTACCTGCATTTGGATGTCTAACAGACATCTCAGATCCAACATGTCCAAAACTAATCTTGACCCTTGTTTCTGGATCCCAAACTGCTCCACCTGTGGTCCCGTCTCATTGATGGCAATGCAGCCTTCCATTTTCTCAGGTGAAACCCTTCAAGTCATCCTTCACTCTTCTTTCTCTACATCTGGTCACTCTCTGTGACTCTACCTTTGAAATATCTCCAGAATCCAACTGTGTCTCACCATTTCTATGACTAATTCCAGGGTATTATTGCAAATGCCTCCTTCCTACCCTTCATGTTTCTAGTCTTGAAGGCAAAGCAGCCAGATAATTTTGTTAAAAATAAATCAGATTATGTCAATCCTAGACAGGTGTGGTGGCACCCGCCTGTAGTCCCAGCTACTCAGGAGGCAAAGATGGGAAAATTGCTTGAGTCAGGATGAACCTCCTGCACTCCAGCCTGAGCGATAGAGTGAGACCTTGTCTCGAAACAAAAAACCCAAAACCACGTTATGTCAATACTGTACTCATATCTTTGCTGTACCTCTGTCTCTTCCAGAATTAAATCCTAAATCCTGTAAGACTGTCTGTGAATTGACTCTCTGCTACCCCTCTGACGTCATCTTCACACCCCTCCAGCCTCATTGTCATTCCTTGAACATTCCAGACAAGCTCCCCACTTACAAACTTGCACTGGCTATGCCCTCTGCTGGAATGGTCTTCCCCAGATATTTTCATGACTTGCTCCTTCACGTCCTGTAAGTATTTACTCAAGTATGACCTATAATGAAGCTGACCTTGACCATCCTATCTGAAACTGCCACCTACTCCCACCCCGAAATCTCTCTGGCCCTGCTCTATATGTTTCCCCGTAGCACTGATGGCCTGGTAATACGTGATGTAATTTTTGTTTAGTATGCCTATTGTTCTTTTTTGCTTTGTTTTTGTTTTGAGACAGGGCCTCGCTCTGTCACCTAGGCTGGAGTGCAGTGCCACGATCTCAGCTCACTGCAGCCTATGCCTCCTGGGCTTAAGCGATTCTCCCACCTTACCCTCCTGAGTAGCCGGGACCACAGGCCCACACCACCACACTGGCTAATTTTTGTGTTTTTGGTAGAGACGGGGATTTGCCATGTTGCCTAGGCTGGTCTCGAATTCCTGACCTCAAATTATCCGCCCATCTCAGTCTCCCAAAGTGCTGGGATTACAGGCGTGAGCCACTGCTCCTGGCTATGGTTAGTGTTTATTACCTGTCTTCTCTGCAATGAAAGCTCCATGTGGGCAGAGATAGTTGCCTGTTGTATTCACTGATGTAAGTCTTTCTTTATAGCATAGTACCTGGTGAAATAGTATACATGCTCAGTGAATATTTGTTGAATGAATTTGAGACCTTTCTGAGTAGATATACATTTGAGGAGGGATTCTTACTACTGGATCTTTAAAAAATCTAAAAACTGAAATTATCCGATTACTTTATGGCTTAGAACTTCATCTTCATCCAAAACTAAGACACATTGACAGGCTTGTTCTGATTAATCACAAACATTGCTTTCTCCTTACAGAGAAGCTTATGTACTCACATGCTACACTCTAAAATTTAAAAGTTCTATAAAAGATAAATGAATAAATGAATAAATTCCTATCTACTAGCAGCAAATAACTGGAAATGAATTTTTTAAACTTCCATTTACACAGCATAAAAAAAATAAAATATTTAGGAATGAATTTCACAAAAGATGTCCAAGACATTTAGTGTAGGGAAAACTCTCTCTAATCGCGTTTTTCCTCTGCTCTCACACCACAGCAATAATCAATGCAGAAGACTTCTGTGACCAAATGTGTGGAGTTTTGCCCCTACACACCAAGCAGGGGACAAACCAGCTAGGTGTTCTCTAATTCAGTTCCAACACTGTCTACACTGAGATAGTGTCAGATCACACAGGTTGAGGGCTCCGTCCCCAAGACTGTCACCCCCCACCCACCAGTCTGGGCCTCCAGAACTTCTGACTGATCAGTTTTTTACATAATTTATATTTGATTTTGGAAACTTTGCAGATATCAAAGGTTTAAAACACCTGATGACACAAAATAGGATTACAGGTTATTGTAAAGTCATTCATTTAACCAAAGTGATAACTCAATGATTTTTTTAAAAAGCAAAAACTTTCATTCGTTGAGAGAGGAGACTTAACTTTCCAAACAAGAAGCTCTGATAAAAACAGCAGGAAGCCAGTTAAATTTTTTCCAAAATTTTGTAGGCCAGGCATGGTTGCTTATGCCTGTAATCTCAGCACTTTGGGAGGCTGAGATGGGCGGATCACCTAAGGTTAGGAGTTTGAGACCAGCCTGGCCAACATGGTGAAACCCCATCTCTACTAAAAATACAAAAAAATTAGCCAGATGTGTTGGTGTTCACCTGTAATCCCAGCTACTCAGGAGGCTGAGGCTGGAGAATTTCTTGAACCTGAGAGGCAGAGGTTGCAGTGAGCTGAGAACGCACCATTGCACTCCAGCCTTGGCAGCTGAGTGAGACTCCATCTCAAAACAAAAATCTTTTTTTTGTAAACAGTCTATAAAATTTAATCTTGATTGTAAGATGTAACTTCCATAAGCCTTTTATAACCTTTATTAAGGAGTTGGTTATTGCCTCAAGAAAACCTTGTTAATCTGACACAGATGTCCATATGCTGGTCTTGTAACACTATGACTTTGATATTAATAATTAATTTATAGAGAAACTGAACTTATTTTGTCTCTTAAAATTGACCCTTACAGGCTGGGTGTGGTGGCTTATGCCTTTAATCCAAGCACTTTGGGAGGCCTAAGTGAGCAGGTCATGAGGTCAGGAGATCAAGACCATCCTGGCCATAGTGAAACCCCCTCTCTACTAAAATACAAAAAATTAGCTGGCTGTGGTGACATGTGCCTGTAGTCCCAGCTACTCAGGAGGCTGAGGCAGGGGAATCACTTGAACCTGGGAGGTGGATGTTGCAGTGAGCCAAGATCGCACCATTGCACTCCAGCCTGGCAACAGAGCAAGATTCCGTCTCAAAATAATAATAGTAATAAATTGGCCCTTACAATCTCACATGTCCACCTCTTCTGTGGTAGTCCTTGGGCCTTGAGGAGTTGAATGGATTTGATTTCTGGCCCTGTGTTTCAGTAATGCAGTTTATTTTGATTGGCTTCTTCTACGGGGCCTGAAGATGAGGCTTTAATTTCTGTCAGTGTTTAAGATTTAGAAAGGCTTGGTGTCCTTTTTAGATCCAGGAGTCAAAGCCCTTTAACTCAATGTCACGAGTACTTTAAAAGCACATACAGGAAGACAAATTGGTATAATAATGTTATTTTTACAAAAAAATTTTATCTCAGTTTTTTCCCCTAAGAAAACCAAAACTTACTATGGCAACTTGATCATATTAAATTATTTGTTTCTTCAAAATAAATCATCTAATTGTAACTTGTACCAACTGTTCATGACATGCTTGGACTTTCAAGTTTGTCCTGAACATATCTCCTTCTTAAACAACCATTTTATTTTAGGACTAAATTTACCATACAAGATTCTTTCACATATAAAATTATTTCTCTTTAAGCTTTCTTACCACACACAAAAAAAACCCCTATTTTTATAACTTTCTTTATATCTCTTTTTATTTCCTGGTTCCTTTTACCTTGTTTTATACATAATTTTTTTTTATTTATTTGGAGTGTGGCTCTGTCACCCAGGCTGGAGTACAGTGGTGTGATCTCAGCTCACTGCAACCTCCACCTCCCAGGTTCAAGTGATTCTCCTGCCTCAGCCTCCCTAGTAGCTGGCACTACAGGTGCATGCCACCATGCCTGGCTGATTTTTTGTCTTTTTAGTAGAGACAGTGTTTCACTGTGTTAGCCAGGATGGTCTCAATCTCCTGACCTTGGCCTCCCAAAGTGCTGGGATTATAGGCATGAGCCACTGCACCTGGCCATAACTTTTAAATAAGCTTTGAATTAGACAAAACTTGTTCACTTTTTTTTTTTAAAGGACACACTTTTTTTTTTTTTTTTTTTAATAGAGATGTGGTTTCACCATGTTGGCCAGGATGGTCTTGATCTCCTGAACTTGTGATCCACCCACCTAGGCCTCCCAAAGTACTGGGATTACAGGCATGAGCCACCGAGCCCAGCCAGGACACACTTAAAAAAAAAAAAAATGTTTTCTTACAATATATATTTATTGGAAAATACTCAAATAATGAAATATCTGTTATTTAATTTAATGCAACTTTGTATTCTAAATTATGACAAATTTGTCTGCAAGTATTTATCGCATTATACTTACCTAATTATTTTATTTTAATTGTTTACCTAGATTATTTATGAAACCTGCAATAGTCATGATTTAAAGTTATGAAACCACCATTGCAAAATAATAACTGAGACAGTGAAAAAGATTTGACCTAACTGACTCCATCTTGCTTTTAGCCTCCAAGCTGTTCTTGTTCATTCCTGGACATAGGCTGAACTAACTTTGGGAGAAACTTAGTTTATAGTTTAGCTTTGAAACAAAGATGGTAACAGTCCTTTTTCAAAACAAAAACTTCTTACTGCCTGTGGACTAGACTGCCTAAAGGCACAGGATTAGGAGTTATGGTATATCTTACTAAATTCAAGATGCAGCTATTTTCATTAAACCAACATCAATGTCTCATTTATTAAAAATTACACAAGCAAAGATCATCCTGATTTGGGCTGGGTTTATAGTTCTGTAACCCCTATGCCAAATTTTGACACCTTATAGTATTTGGCAGGGATAAGAATGAAATTGCTTGACTAATAAATGCAAACAAAAATGTATGCTGGAAATTCTTAAGGCATTTCTAATATTACTTTACCAATAATTTTAAAGCTAACTTATTTATTAAAGATTTTACTTAAGTTACATAATCTTGAAAAGGCATTTGACTAGTCTTTCTCTTTTTCCTGATAAAGTGTTTGAGTTAAATGCTTTTATTTTTCTTTAAGCCAATTAATTAGAGCCCTTTTCTATACTTTCAGTAGTGAAACATTGTGTATACAATGCATAAATATATAGACATATTAGGCATGCCCATAGATTTATAAAGACCATTTTATTTTTTCTTATCTTAGACTTTCAGATTCCTGATAACCTGTTTTACAACCCTAGGGAGTTATCAGCTGAGTAGCCTTAAATTTGCATATTAAAGGAGACAACTCAGGTGAAAGTTAGATAGCAAACTTTACATCATAAGGTACGAAGAGAAAGTCTGGTGAACTAGAGGAAAGTTTAAAATTATATAATTGTTAATTGAACATAAAATTATAGAAATTCATCATTGGATTGTATAAGGAGACCAATTTTCTTTAGATAGGGACTACCTATTTTTTTTTTTTAACTGGATCTCTGAGCTCTGGCCAGAGCCCACGTTGAATCCTGGATCTCCAAAAAGGGAGAATTATGAGGCTAGACCACACGATGTTTTTACAGTTTTTTTTTTTTTTAAACAAAGACATTTCTAAGTGTCTAAACTACATTCTTTCTTAAAATCCAAGAGTAGCCTCTGTTGTATAACTATTATTTATTTATTTTTAGATGGAGTTTTGTTCTTGTTGCCCAGGCTGGAGAGCAATGGCAAGATCTCATCTCACTGCAACCTCCACCTCCCCTGTTCAAGTGATTCGCCTGCCTCAGCCTCTCAAGTAGCTGGGATTACAGGCATGCACCACAATGCCCGGCTAATTTTATATTTTTAGTAGAGACGGGGCTTCTCTATGTTGGTCAGGCTGGTCTTGAACTCCCGACTTCAGGTGATCTGCCCTCCTCAGCCTCCCAAAGCGCTGGGATTACAGGTGTGAGCCACCGTGCCCAGCAAAATTTATTCGTAGCTATTTTTTGTGAATATTATAAATAGAATCACTTTCTTGATTTTTTTTTTGATTGTTTGCCGTTGGCACATATAAATGCTATTGATTCTTGTATGTTGAGTTTGTATTCTGCAACTTTACTGAATTTGCTTATCAGTTCTAAAAATTTTTTTGTATCTTTATATTTTTCTAAATATAAGATTGTGTTGTGTGCAAACAAGGAAAATTTGACTTCTTTCTTTCCAATTTGGATGCCCTTAATTTATTTATTTTGCCCAACTGCTCTGGCTGAGACATAAAGTGAGAATCTTTGCCTTGTTCCAGATCTTAGAGGAAATATTTTCACATTTTCCCCTTTCAGTATAACGTTGCCTTGAGTTTGTCATACGTAGCCTTTGTTGTTTTGAGGTTAGTTCCTTCTACAAAAACTGTTGAGAGTTTTTGTTATAAAGAGATGCTGAATTTTATCAAATGCTTTTTCAGCATCTGTTAAAATGATTACATGGCTTTTGTTCTTGAATCTGTTAATGTGATGTGTCATGTTTTTTGATTTGCATATGTTGACTCATTCTTGTGTCCCTGGAATGAATCCCACTGGATCATGGTGAGTGATGTTTTTAATTTGCTGTTGGATTTGATTGCTAGCATTTCATTGAGGATTTTTGCATTTGTGTTATAGGGATATTAGCTGTGGTTTTATTTTCTTGTTTTGTTCTTGTCTGGTTTTGGCATCAAGGTAATTCTGCCCTCAAAGAATAAGTTTGGAAGTATTCCCTTTTCTTCAATTTTTTGGAATAGTTTAAGTAGAATCGGTATTCTTTTTTTTTTTTTTTTGAGATGGAGTTTTGCTCTTGTTACCCAGGCTGGAGTGCAATGGCATGATCTCGGCTCACCGCAACCTCCGCCTCCTGTGTTCAAGCAATTCTCCTGCCTCAGCCTCCTGAGTAGCTGGGACTACAGGCGTGCACTACCATGCCCAGCTAGTTTTTGTATTTTTAGTAGAGACAGGGTTTCACCATGTTTACCAAGATGGCCTCGATCTCTTGACCTTGTGATCCACCCGCCTTGGCCTCCCAAAGTGCTGAGATTATAGGCGTGAGCCACTGTGCCCTGCTGAATTGGTATTCTTCAAGTGTTTTGTGGAATTCAGCAGTGAACCCAATCATTTCTCAGGCTTTTATTTGATGGGAGAGTTTTTGTTACTGATTTGATGTTGCTATTCATTATTGTTCTGTTCAGGTTTTGTTTTTCTTCATGATTCAACCTTGGTAGATGATTGTATATGTCCAGGAATTTATGCATTTCCTCTAAGTGTTCCAATTTGTTGGTATATAGTTGTTCATAATACTCTCTAATGAGCTTTTGAATTTCTGTGGTACTGGTTGTAAGGCCTCCTTTTTCATCTCTGCTTTCATTTATTGGGTCCTCTCTCTTTTTTTATTAGTTAGTGCTCCTGAACAACCAATGGGTCAATAAAAAAATTAAGAAGAAAATTTAAAAATGTTTTGAAACAAATGAAAATAGAAACACTACATCCCCAAACTTGTGGGATACAACAAAAGTAGTGCATAAAAAGGAGGTTTAAGCACCCATATCCAAAAACGTAGAAAGGGTTAGGTGCATTATCTCACACCTGTAATCCCAGTGCCTTGGGAGGCCAAGGCAGGAGGATCACTTGAGCTCAGGAGTTTGAGGCCAGCCTGGGCAACATTGTGAGACCTCGTCTCTACAAAAAATTAAAAATAAATCAGCTGGGTATGGTGGCCCATGCCTGTGGTCCTAGTTACTTGAGAGGCTGAGGTGGGAGTGTTTCTTGAGCCCAGGAAATTGAGGTTGCAGTGATCTGTGATTGTGCCACTGTACTCCAGACTAGATGACAAAGCCAGATCCAGTTAAAAAACAAAAAAGTAGACAGACTTTAAATAAACAACCTAATGATGTGCCTTAAAGAACTAGAAAAGCAAGAACAAACCAGACCCAATATTACTAGAAGGAAAGAAATCATAGCGATAAAAACAGAAATAAATGAAGTCGTAATGAAAAAATACAAAAGCTCAATGAAACGAAAAGTTAGTTTTTTGAAAATATAAACAAAATTAACAAACTTTTATCTAGATTAACCAATAAAAAAAGAGAGAAGACCCACATAAATAAAATCAGAGATGAAAAGGGAGTCCTTACAACTGCTAGCACGGAAGTTCAAAGGATCATTAGAGAGTGTCATGAACAGCTGTATACCAACAAACTGGAACACCTAGAAGAAATGGACACGTTCCTGGCCATGTTGAATTTCCATGTATTTGTACAATTTCAAAAGTTCCTCCTGTTATTTTCTAGTGTCATTCCATTACGATCAGAGAAGATGCCTGATATAATTTACATTTTTAAAAACTGTTTGAGACTTGTTTGGTGGTTTAAAATATGGCCTATCCTGGAGAATGTGCCACGTGCAGATGAGTAAAATCTATATTCTTCAGCAGTTGGATGAAATGGATGAAATGTTTTGGACTGGGCACAGTGGCTCATGCCTGTAATGACAGCACATTGAGATGCTGAGGCGGGTGGATCACCTGAGGTCAGGAGTTCGAGACCAATCTGATCAACATGGTGAAACCCTATCTCTACTAAAAATACAAAAAAATCAGCCAGGCATGGTGGTGGGCACCTGTAATCCCAGCTTCTCAGAAGGCTGAGGCAGGAGAATTACTTGAACCCAGGAGGTGGAGGTTGCAATGAGCTGAGATTGTGCCATTGCACTCCAGCTGAGACAACAAGATCAAAACTCTGTCTCAAAAAAATAATAAATAAATATATACATAAAAAGAAATGTTTTGTAAATGTCAATTAGGTCCATTAGGTATAATTTTTTTTAATTCTAAAGTTTATTTGTTGATTTTCTGTCTCTGTGATCTGTTCATCGCTGAGAGTGGGTGTTGAAATCTACTACTATTGTATAGCAGTCTATCTTTCTCTGTTGATTTATTAATATTTGCTTTATATATTTGGGTAATCTGATATTGGGTGCACATATATTTACAATTCTTATAGCCTCTTGCTGATGACCACTTTTCATTACGTAATGACCTTCTTTGTCTCTTTTTACAGTTTTTGACTTGAAGTCTGTTTTATGAGTATAGCTATGCTTCCTTTTTTTTCTCTTCACTACTACGCTAATGTGGATCCTACTTTTTTTTTTTTGAGGTGGAGTCTCACTCTGTCTTCCAGGTTGTAGTGCAATGGGGTGATCTCGGCTCACTGCAACCTCTGCCTTTCGTGTAGGGGAGCAAGCGATTCTCCCACCTCAGCCTACCGTGTATCTGGGATTACAGGCACCTGCCATCTTACCCTGCATGAGCCACCATGCCTGGCTCTATATCTTTTTAAAAAAATTTATATCTTTTTATATTGCCTATCTTTTTTTTTTTTTTTTTTTTTTTTTTTTGAGACAGAGTCTCCTTCTGTCACCCAGGCTGGAGTGCAGTGGCATGATCTCGACTCCCAGGTTCAAGCAATTCACCTGCCTCAGCCTCCTGACTAATTGGAACTACAAGCATGTGCTCCCATACCCAGCTAATTTTTGTACTTTTAGTAGGGGCAGGGTTTCACTATTTTAGCCAGGCTGGTCTCAAACTGACCTCAGGTGATCCGCCTGCCTCTGCCTTCCAAAGTACTGGGATTACAG
This sequence comes from Cacajao melanocephalus, assembly GCA_963573385.1. Lineage (NCBI taxonomy): Eukaryota > Metazoa > Chordata > Mammalia > Primates > Pitheciidae > Cacajao > Cacajao melanocephalus. Next base: position 14,784 of record CAUYLG010065627.1, read on the forward strand.
CCACCATGCCTGGCCTATATTGCCTGTCTTTTTTTCTTTTCTTTCTTCTTTTTTTTTTTTTTTTTTTTGAGACAGAGTCTCACTCTGTCATTCAGACTGTCAGACTGGAGTGCAGTGGCATTTTAATAGTTTCCTTTTAAAGATAAATGTATATAAATCAAAAAGACAAGTCAACCTGAATAACTATATTAATTAAATAATAAATACAGGTGAAACCAGGGCAGACATTTTGCAAATGCTGCTGTGGATGGTGGGAGCCATAGCAAGGACAGAGTGAGGGAAGAGTGCGGTGGGCTGGAGGTGAAGGCCCAACTGAATTGACTGGGGAGTGTGCCCTAGGCTAGAAGGCATGAAGCCAGGGCCTATGGGACCAGGAGAAAAGGAGAATCCACAGGCCTGGGGGTCTGATCGGATGTGGGAAGGAAGTGGGCCAGGAGTTGGGGGAAGCCCTGGTTTGGGGCTTGCAGGTACCAGGCTGCTTCTACCAGGAGGTGTCACAGTTGGGTATGTTACAGAACCTCTCTAAAACTCAGATTCTTTTTTTTCTCCTTTTTGAGATGGAATTTCCTTCTTGTTGCCTAGGCTAGAGTGCAATGGCACGATCTTGGCTCACTGCAACCTCCACCTCCCAGGTTCAAGCGATTCTCCTGCCTCAGCCTACCGAGTAGCTAGGATTACAGGTATGAGCCACCATGCCCGGCTAATTTAGTATTTTTAGTAGAGACGGGGTTTCTCCATGTTGGTCAGGCTGGTCTCGAACTCCCAACCTCAGGTGATCCGCCTACCTTGGCCTCCCAAAGTGCTGGGATTACAGGTGTAAGCCATCATACCCAGCCAAGACTTGGATTCTTATTTACTGCAATGAAACAAAATTTGCAAGCCTTTGTTTGACAGTTCCTCCCTGTGTCCCCAGTCAGATGCTGTAACAGACATGGTTGGCACGCTATCCATACCCTTCCCTTGACCCGTCTTGGAATTGACCTGCAGATAGTACCATACTCACCAACAGCTTTCTGTGTCTCTCTGCCCAGGGGCATTCTCTGGTCAGAGCTAGCTCAGCCTACATATGTCCCAGACTCACCATAGTCCAGCAGAAGATGGGAGCTGGGTAAATGGCCCAGCCTCTCCTCTCGGTGGCACAGTTCTGAGGTGTGGTCTGCAGCCTCCCAGAGGGGCCTCAGCCAAATGGAGCCCCAGCTGTCCACAGCAGGAACCAATCCAATAGCGCCCTGTATTGGCTTCCTTCCCTTTCCTGGGTGGCTTCCAGCTCTCAAATTGTGCTTCCTAAGACCACCTCCCAAAGAAACCACCTGCACCCAAAGTTTTGCCTCAGGGTCTGCTTTCATGGGAACCCCAAAGCAAAACAAGCAAAAACATCAGTATCACCCCCTCTCCCCAGCCACCTCTGGAGCTGCAGGCAGCATTTTTCCAGCTGATGTGGGTCCTGGCAGCCCACCACACGCTGCCATGTTCGTGACACAACCAGAAGTCCACCATCGGGGTGAGGGATGAGCAGGCTCCTTTTTAAATTGCTTTAATTGAGTCAACAATTGGCAGCCCTTGGGTACATGCCAGAGTCAGAGGGGTTTGAACCAGAGCAACTCCATCCTGAATAGGGGCTGGGTGAAATGAGGCTGAGACCCACTGGGCTGCATTCCCGGGAGGTTAGGCAGTTTTAGTCACAGGATGAGACAGGGAGTCGGCACCAGATACAGGTCACAAAGATCCTGCTGATAAAAAAGGATGCAGTAAAGAAGCCGGCCACACCCCACCAAAACCAAGAACCAACATGGGGAAGAAAGTGCCCTCTGGTTTTCCTCACTGCTCATTATTCGCTCATTAAAATATATTAGCATGCTAAATGACATGCCCACTAGCGCCATGACAGTTTACAAATGCCATGGCAACATCTGGAAGTTACCTTATATGGTCTAAAAGGGGGAGGAACTCTTAGTTCCAGGAACTGCCCACCCCTTTCCCGGAAAACTCATGAATAATCCATGTTTAGCATATGATGAAAAAATAACCAAAAAAAGTAAACACCCATTAGATCTCAGGGCTGTTCTGCCTATGGAATAACCATTCTTTTATTCCTTTACTTTGTTTTTTGGGGTCTTACTCTGTCGCCCAGGCTGGAGGGCATTGGTGTGATCTCAGCTGACTGCAACCTCCCCCGCAAGGTTCAAGAGCTCCTCCTGCCTCAACTTCCAGAGCAGCTGAGACCACAGGTGTGCTCCACCATGCCTGGCTAATTTTTTGTATTTTTGGTAGTGACGAGGTTTCACTATGTGGCCCAGGCTGGTTTCGAACTTCTGACCTCAAGTGATCCACCCACTTTGGCCTCCCAAAGTGCTGGGATTATAGGTGTGAACCACCACACCTGTCCTATTCCTTTACTTTAAGAAACTTGCTTTCACTTTATGAATTTGCCTCGAGATCCAAGAACTGTTGTTTAGGATCTGGATTGGGACCCCTTTCCGGTGCGGCTATCTTGCCTCAAGGGCTTTGCAACTGCTGATTCTGCTGCCTGGAATGTTTCCCCCTAGGACAGTGCCAAGTCCAGATCCCTCACTTCATTCAGGGCTCAAATAGCATCTCCTTAGAGAGGCCTCTCTGACCACATTATCTTAAATATACTCCTTTCTCTTTCATCCTATTGTTATTATAGCTCCTGGCATTATACCTTTTTTTTTTTTTTTTTTTTTTTTTTTTTTTTTTTTTTTTTTTTTTTTGATATAAAAATAAAAAAGAGTTTATAACAAGGGAGTTTTTTATGTTGAAATAAAACGACAAAAGAAAAAA
>CAUYLG010065628.1:0-12976 GCA_963573385.1 Cacajao melanocephalus
TGGCATAAAAGTGGTTTTTAATACCCATTTTCAGACTGCATTCTAGCCTGGGCAATAGAACAAGAATCCCGTTCTCTCTCCCTCTTTCTCTTCCTCTTTCTTTCTCTCTCACATTCTTTTTTTTTCTTTCTTTCACTCTCACTTTCTTTCCTCTCTTTTTCTTTCTTTAAAAAAAATATATATATATATACTCTAGTCAATGGTCAGAAAACATAGAATTCCTTCACTATCTGACTGAAAGTTGAAGTGACTTTTTGTGACAATGATAAGTATACTGTCTTCTAAAACTTTGACAAAAAACATCAACTCTATAGGCTGCTGTACTTATATTTTTACGTATTTGCTATTTCTCTTTAAAAAATATTTATAGGTACATGGTGTGTATATTTATGTGATACATAAGATGTTCTAATTCAAGCATGTAATGTAAAATAATTATACCAGAGAAAATTATATCCATTCCCTCAAGTATTTATCCTTTGTGTTATAAACAATCTAATACATACTTCGTTATTTTTAAATGTATGATTATTATTGACGATAGTAACCCTGTTATGCCATTAAATTCTATTCTATTTTTTTTACCAGTTAACATTTTGAAGTTTTAAATTACAAGTAAAACTAAACACTAATCCAATTCTAAAATACTCTTGAAAACAATTTTAAGTTGGTATTCTACTTAATAAAAAGATATGAAGCATGTGCTTAATTATTACAAGCTGTTTGCCCAGTTAATGTAAACACACATCACACATACATGCACAAACATACATGCACACATACATGCACAAACATACATGCACACACACCGAATAATTTTTTTCACTATTTTATCCTAAAACACATTTTCTTTTCTGTTTTTTATTTTAGTTTTGTTTTTCTGTTTTTTGGTTGGTTTTTGAGATGGAGTCTTTCTCTGTCACTCAGGCTGGAATGCAGTGGCATGATCTTAGCTCACTGCAACCTCCACCTCCTGGATTCAAGTGATTCTTGTGCCTAAGCCTCCCTAGTAGCTAGGATTCAGGTGTGCACCACCATGCCCTGCTAATTTTTAGTAGAGACAGAGTTTTGCCATGTTGGCCAGGCTGTTCTCAAACTCGTAACCTCAAGTGATCCACCTGCCTCAGCCTCCCAGAGTGTTGGAATTACAGGCGTGAGCCACCACGGCCACCTAAACCACATTTTCAATTCACTTCAACATATAAGTAAAATTTAGAAGATTTTTTTGAAATAAATTAATTGAATTGTTTTATCAGTTAGTTATAGGGAAATGTTAAACCAAGTCAATAGCCAATTAACTGCAATGTTCATTTTCCCCTCACTCAGAACATGGCTGGAATACAATCATTGTCTTCCTCCATTCTTTTTGTCTGACTTGCCAAAAAGAAAAGATAGTAGAGAGTTTTGTTTTAATGGAATCTAGAGCACAACCAATATAAAATAATCACATATTTTATTCTAATAATTCTTTTCTAAAGTTTGGTTCTTGTTTATAATATCAACATGCTGTTATAGTACTTAAAATTCTAGAAATGCATGCTTGTTGCATGATCTAAATAGTGTCATTATTTTCTATTTCTTTGCTATGTTCAAACAAATAAACATACAAAAATGCAGATTTACATACATAGCAATTATAAAACCAAAAGAAAAGAATGTATTTAAATATACAAGTAAACATTTACCTTTTTTTACTGTATTATAATTTAATATATGTTAAATACTCAATGCACATTAAATACTATTCAAAAGTACATAAAAATATAAAACTTGCTTATAAATTATTCTAAAAGCAAAAAAGTATAAAGGGTATAAAAACTATGAAAAATCATTTTACTACATAGTGCTTTATTTAAAAAATCAAAAAGTTTAATTAGAAAGCAAAAAATTACTCCAACTAATTATAACATCTTTACTTTTGCTCAGAGCATAGTGATTTGACAGCCAGAAAATCAAAAGTCAGTAGAAAACTGTAGGATAGAAAGGTAATCAGAAGTCTGTTTATAACTTATAAACTCAGTTTATATAATTGTGGAAATGTTCCAGACTGTTCCTGCATTTTTGTTTCCTACGAGGAAAGCCACTTATTGTACAAAACTTGTAAATTCTACTCTATTCAGGGATGTGGTGATGAGGTCAAGGGTATTTTTAAGAGCAAAGAGTGGATCTATTATTTATTTAGATACTTCACAGAGGACCTATTAAGAGCTAGATTCTATAATTTTTTTAAAAACACAAAAATTTATGTAAGAATCAGAGCAATTTCTTCCACTTGAGGACCATGTATATGTATATGACTTTTTGTGACAATAGTAACTACACTGTCTTCTGAAGCTGTGACATACATATGAGAAAAAAAAAAAATATATATATATATATGTTTAAAATATGTGCCATGAAGAAAGTATGCAGTGAGTGTGTTTTTCTCTGAATGGGTTTTAACTCATTTATTCTCAACATTTATGTACTAAACTAAGTTGACTTTGGGAAGGAGAATGAGGTTTGCCAAACTACTAATAATGAATCAGAAGGCTAGCTTTGCTGACATTTTACAAAATGCTTTCACATATGCAATCTCGTTTGTTATAGCACCCCTGTGGGGCATATATTATAATCACAACCATTTTACAGGAAGCCGAGACTTAAAGAAGTTGACTGACTTACTCAAGGCCAATTAACTAGAGAGTAGTGAAATAGAAGCATGTAATCACACCTTGGTGCAGCTTCACAATGCCAATCAAAGGCATTTTATTTAATGTTATAAATTGGATACAATCTTGACAAACTTTATACGATATTGTCACCCCCCAGCCCTGGACTCAAAAAAAATTCTGGGTACCGTTTTCTAAGCATCACAGTCTTTGGTTGACTTGATACCCCTACTTTTCACCAGGCTCTGTATCCCTATTATTTCCATGTGACTTTGTCTTATCATCCCCACTCTGGGCAGGGCTAGTTTCCTACTTCTGAGCTCAGTGGTATGACTTATTTTGGTTAATCCAGTGTTAGCAGAGGTGACGTTAGGAGTCTTGAAAAGTGCTTGTGTGATTTGGCTGGCTTGCTCTTATATTTATTCTTTTGTCAAGAGAAAGCTTGCTTTGGAAAGAGGATGAGAAACAAATGGGGCAGAACTGTCCCAGCTAAGGTGCCCAGCCAAGCCCTAGCTAGGGCAGAGCCTGCAGCTCACAGCAAAGACTAGAGCACACACATCTGACACCAGCAGAAACACATTATCTATAGTTCAAAAGCATCATGTTTAAAGCAGTTGAGCTCAGAGCAAATCAATAGAACTTCACAAATATTTGAGGAATAAAATTTTATTGTTGTTTTCCATGAAGAGCTTGTGGTTGTATGTTGTGTATAAAGTTAAGTGGTAAATCTAGAAACATGGCAATATGATTCCACTACTAATTCCTTCTTCTTGACCCAGTTTTATATTTACCAAGTGTTCCTTTCCAATTTTTAAGTCATCAGAAGCTTCTCACAATGATATAATATTCTGATTAAAAGATTGCTCAAACATGGAAAAATTAAACATGCATTTCATAATCCCCAAAAACTTTACTGAACTGAATCAATGGGTATAGAGATATTTACTGATCATTCAGATATTGAGGTGCGCAAATGAGAAGAAGAATAAATTGCAATCCAGAGAGATTTTTTTTGAAAAAAAGCTCAATGACAGGGTGACCTCATCAGTCCAATTTCTGATAAAGAAAGTCAGTTCCCTGGCAAAGAGATATTTGTGTGTGAAAGGTAACAGTATGTACAGTGCTAACACGATCTAAAGTGACAGCTTATGGTCTTTAAAATTTTTTATTTTTCAAGCTTCTGCATATTCTTGACATTTCAAACCCTAGTGCCTTCTATTATTAGGAAATGTATCCATAGAGAAATGAGCAAAATTTAGCAAAGAATCAATTTAATGATCTCTCAGAGGGCAATTGAGTATTTGGTGTTGCTACAACAGCAGCTGGAAGTCAGCTCCTACCATCTGCTGCAATTAATTTACAATTAAGGTCCTTTAGCTGATCTTAATTCATCAGTTTCTAGATTCTTAAACACTAATATAAAAGGAAAAAAGACTGTACAGATTGAAGTAGTTATATGGGCAAAGTTGAGAGGAAATGTAACTTGAGTTTTGCTCTGTAAAAGGAAGAGTCACCAGATCTAAGTATGCATTTTTGCTAGGAATCCTTGGGCTTTTCATGGCACATAACTTTCTCTTTTTACGCAAGTGTAGATAGTTTCTCCCCCCTGCCAATCTTGTACAATGTGACATCCATCACTTTCCTACTACATCACATTATTCCTGGGTATTTGACTGACATTGACAAAGACATTCTTTATTAGCCTAAAAAATAAATAAACATGATAGTAAAATTGCAGCAAGAGAAAACAAATAATTACAAAAACACTTGTCTTGTGCCAGATTTCAAAGGGAATGCTTCCAGTTTTGGGGCAGCTTTTTAAATGTTGATGCCCACACCTCGCCCAAAACAAATTGTCTCAGAGTCTCTGAGGGTGAGACCAGGGATTAGTATTTTATAAAGCTTTTGAGGTGATTTTAATGTGCAGCCAAGTAGAGATACTCAGTACTATATACTTAATTATCTAAATGTTTTTAAAAATGCAAAGAAAAAAACGTATTACTATAACCATTCCTAATATTCACAAATGGGAGGCGAAAGCCTGTCATAAGGAACAAACTGTTCAAAAGAAGAAACCTGAGAGGAGACACAGTTAGCTCCCGTGCAAATGTCTCTAGTCCACTGCAGTTTAGGCAAATAGGTAGGCAGTTAATACCAGAACCAGTGGAGGGGGAGAAGACCCATGGCCACAACAGAATGACAGCAGCAATAGGTATTTATTCTCTGTCCAAGTGTTAATGAGGTATGAGGCATGCATGAGGATTTCATAGAGGCTGAGGTACTCTAGGATTACCTGCATACCTGTATGAGATCATATGTAAGATAAATTTCTAGAAATGCTATATTAATTGTTGAATCAGATAGTATGTGCCTCTAAAAGTGAAAGATTAATTTTAAAAGACCTTAAAGGGGAAAGAGAAAAAGCATGATGTGTAGAATAAACATCATACTTCATAGGTAGAAGCAGACCGACAGAAATGAGGTAAGCTAGAGTTAGACAAGATGGCTCAGTGTCACCAGGTAGTAGGTACAGAGACTGACATATAAAAAACTCTCAGTGATTCCAGTTTGGCTTTGACTTTCCCATTAACCTTCCCCCACTGCAACCTCCAGTCGTATGCAATGTCCCCATCCTACCAGTTCTCTAACACAACTGGCATTGCTAGGGTCCACCTGTTCCCTCTACCTGGACCATGGTATTCTTCTTGCAGGTCACCACTCAGCTGAACCACTCTCTTTTTGTTAACCTCCCAATCTTTTACCATCCGTATGGCATCCATTACAGTATAACTGACAGTTCGGTCATATGGATGGTAAAAGATTGGGAGGTTAAATTGTTATGATAAATTTAAAGTAACCACAGTCATCATTAATATAGAAAAACTGATAGTATTCCTGGTCCTCAAGCTTGAGTGCTCAAGAAATTCACTGGGCAGCTTTTAAAATGTTGATGCCCACACCTTCCCCAAAACAAATTGTCTCAGAGTCTGTGAGGGTAAGATCATTTCCTATTAAATGATTGAAGAAATCACCTAAGTTGTGGATTCACTTTAAATTTATCATAACAATTGATGGTAAAAGATTGGGAGGTTAACAAAAAGAGTGGTTCAACTGAGACATTTCTGTTTAATATTTTATGTCCGGTTTTTTAGTGTAAATTATCTGATCTGCTATTTATATTCCTAAAGTGGCTCTAAATTACCTTCTAGATCAAAAAGCTATCTTTGACAATGATTTTTAAGCCCTGCTGTTTATCAGGCTTTTAATATACAGTTTAAAATACTTCCTCTACAACATTTTCCCTGTTAATCATTTTCAATCCAATCACATGATCTCTAAATCTACTTAATCCTCCTAACATAAGCAAGCTTCATTCATTCACCCAACAAATACTTACTGAGCATCTATTGTCCAGCACTGGTTTAGATCCTGGGGATAAAGGTCTTGCCCTCAATGAGGAGTTCAGGCAGGGAAAGTACTGGGTATGAAGGGAAGGCAGAGAGACGGCCACTCAAATGTATCTACAGTGGCTGGATGGTGATAAATGCTATAGAGAAAAACAGAGAATGATAGAGTCATTCCAGGGTATGGTAAGGTATCATTTTCAATTGAGGATACCATAGAAGGCATCTTTGATAGGGTAACTTTGGAGCAGAAACCTGAAGAAGGAGGGGAGTAGCCAGTAGCCATATGACTATCTGGGAGAAGATGATTCCAGGCAGAGGGAACAAGAACAGTGGCTCCAAAGCAGGAATGTTTCTGGGCTGACTGAAGCACAGCCAAGAGACCAGTGTGATAAAGCCAAGAGACCAGTATAAGAGTGAGCACTAGAAGATGTGTACATAAAAAACTTGTCTTATGACATTTTTAGTTTAGAGGATTGATATATAAAGCCACTACACAGTTTTATTCAACTTTAAGACTCAAAGTTAAATAATGATCAAGTTGGAATATATCATACAGCCAATATTAGGCCTGCAGCAATCCATTACTGAAGCATAGGGAAGACGCCTGCCACAAGACATAAAATTCCAGAAGTTACACTTGTGAGAAAATTCCCATGGGCTGGTGGTCCCCAGGCTTGTGGAGAAGGCTTGCCTAAGGAAGTTGTACAGAACTTCCAGCATCACATATCATCAATGACTCTGCCTCCATTTCTTTCTCTCCTTCTAAAATTTTCTATTTGGCTTACGGCTTACTGGAGAAAGTTTCTTTTTTTTTTTTTGAGAGAGTCTCACTCTGTTGCTCAGGCTGGAATGCAATGGCGCAATGTCGGTTCACTACAACCTCCGGCCTCCTGGGTTCAAGCAATTCTCCTGCCTCAGCCTCCTGAGTACCTGGGACTACAGGAGCCGGCCACCACGCCTGGCTAATTTTTTTTGTATTTTTAGAAGACACGGGGTTTTACCATGTTGGCCAGGATGATCTCCATCTCTTGACCTTGTGATCCGCCAGGCTTGGCCTCCCAAAGTGCTGGGATTACAGGCATGAGCCACCGCGCCCAGCCGAGAAAGTTTCTTAATAATGGAAAATAATGTAAAAGATGTGGTTTATTTAAAAAGCTTACTAGGGCATATCTATTTCATCAACTGAAGGCTATGTCTATTTATGGTGATTGTTTGCTAGTCTGCTTTGTTTTCCGTATTTAGCATTAAAAAAAAGTTTTCCCGATTTAAATTGCAATATATTTTGTAACTACTTTTTAATGTAACAGTATGCTGTGAATATATGCCTATCATTAAATACACTAGATATTTTTTCAAAGATTTCCTATTCCACAGATCCCAGAGATGTGTTGTAGTGCCACATATATTGTAACCTGAGAATATGGCTTGAATAATTGATATCCAAACTAGTTTTCTAGTCTTTTCAAGTCAATCAAGTGTAAGTTCTGCACTCAGACTAAAAGCTGACACTTTGACTCACCCTACACATCATAGAGACACAACACAGGATACTCTTATGATCTCAGTGGTCAACCTATATAACACATTCCTACCAAATGATTGAAGAAATCATCTAAGTCGTAGACTCAATGCAGATTTTTAGATTAATCCAAAAAAGAATCATTTGATCAAAGAGTTCAGCAATACAAAACAAGGGAGGAGAAAATAAATAATGTTTAATAGCAATGCAAAGACTAAATATGACTATAAAGACTTACGCATTACAAAAGTGTGGTAACTACTATAGCAAGAAACTTGTGAAAGCTTAGAAGCATGCTGTTTACCCAAGAAACATACTTTTTCCTTACTTCTTTGTTTTCTCCAGATTCCCTCTTCACTTTATGCAGTCCCACAAGCGTCTTTAAAGGGTCGCATGTTGCTTCTGGAGTTACATTTCAGTCCTATGAAAGAAGCAGCACATCATCACTTCGTGAGAAAACATTTTAGGATGCTGAGTTATCCAATCTTATCAGTCTCCTTTCCTAATTAATTTTCACCAGAACTATACATAAACAGAAAAACCAGTGAGACAAGAAGGGTGAAAAGAGGTTATCGAAATACAAACTAGAAATTTGAAACTATTAAAATTTCTAGTAGAAACTAGAACATAGAAATAAAGCAAACTCAATGGTCTCTGATAACAGATCTGAACAAAATCTGTAATTTTCACACTCTTTCCACCAAAGAGTTTCCATTTCTCTCTCTCAGCTAAGTTTGAGATAGCTTGGCAGAAATAATATTAACAGATGTGTGGCTTTATAACTTGAAGGATGTCCTATTTTCTGACGTTCTTCCATTCAGGTTTTCCTGGTACGGATTGTAGAGGTACAAAAGTGGCTCAGACTGTTAAGTTCCAGGCCAAGGAACTGTTTTCATCTCTGTCTCTGACCATTACCCCTATTTCATCATGGACACTTGCAGTGAATGAATGAGACAGTAACTATGTTTTCAACAGACAACCAGAGATGCTTCATGGGATCTTAAAATTACTTGGGAAACAGTTGAAAAACCACTACTTTTGAGTTCTTATTTCTTTCTTGAATAATTCTCTTTGGTTGAGATGCCCATCAGCAGTAAAATGGTTTCAACATGAGTATACCAGAAGGTCTCAGAACTTCCAACAGACGCCCAGGCACTGGTTCACTAGACTAGTGTATCATGACTACGAGCGTCCATGAATGTAAGCACGTTTGCCCCTCAAAAAAAATTCCCTCATCAAAGTGGCTTCTGGTTATCTTAACACTAGCATCTTATGACTTTAACATTAACATATCTAGCTTTACACTGCATCAGGTATTGTTCTAAGACCTTTAAGTACATTAATCCGATGCTTATAATGACCTTCTGAGGTTGATTCTAGATTCTAATCACCCAGATGAGGAAACTTGTTAGGTAAATTGCCCAAAGAAAAGCATTATGCACTATGCTGCTGTTCATAGTTAGGGGTCCCTGGGCAAATACAATCGTTCAGCAACCTACAGTCTCATCCATCCATTTCACTTTTTCTACTTCTGTCCTGGTATGCCTAGTTAAATAGCTTAATGTTTATTTAAATTAGCTCTTGAAAATCTTTTCTTATTAATAATTTACTGAAAAACAACTTCTAATTCTCCCTAACTTAAAGCTCATCTTTGCTTATATTTTAAAAGTTATCTTTGGGAGACTGAGAAAGAGGACTGCTTGAAACCAGGAGTTCAAGACCAACCCAGGCGCCATAGTGAGACCAGAGTCTCTACAAAAGTTTAAAAAAAAATAGCCAGCATGATGGCATGTACCCATAGTCCAAGCTACTTGAGAGGCTGAGGCAGGAGGATCACTTGAGCCCAGGAGTTCAAGGCTACAGTGAGCTATAATCATGCCATTGTACTTCAGCCTGGGCAACAGAACAAGACCCTATTTCTAAATAAATAAGTAATCCTGTGAACCTCAAACAGAGGAAACCTAATTTTGTGAAAGTTATAAGCAATAATTATTTTAAGCTGAATACTTATATTTATCTACTACTTTAGCTTATTACATTTATTCCAGATATTTTTGTGCTTGCCAGATCCCTTCTAACTTTAAAATTCCAACAACCTTACTCAAGCAAGGCAGTAGTCCAGTTGACTGGTTGATTCAGATGATGCCAAAAGCTATGGATTCAATCCCTGATAGACCAGTTAGCTTTGTTTGCTTCACATCTACAGATTTTTAGTCTGGATAACATATTTTGGATCATAAGAGGAACTACGTAGGAGTGTGGAGGACAACGTTTGCTGGAGAAACAAGTCTCCATAAAATAGCACTGACTGTGGGCCAGAAGCAACAGCCTCATTCATAAAGAAAAGCTTCATAATAATTGGCAAAACACTTCTAGCTTTCCGAGTAAGAAGCTCTTCTCAGATCATTTGCCAGAATATAGCCTACAGCTCCTCCTTCAAAAAACAAAACAGATGAGATAAAAATAAAAAATTCATGTTTTTTGTTTTTGCACAGACTCTGCTTGACTGATCTGAATACAATTTTCTTATTCGTGACACCAATGCCACTGACAGTAAAAAAAAGCATTTGAAATGATTTTAGAAAGTATCACAAAAATCTCTAGCAGTGCAGCATACAAAACCAACAGAAAAACCTGACTGCAATTTCATAAGTATGTCTTACATTCTTTTACAGTTCCTTTATATTTTCATAAAACCAAAAAATTATTCCATCTCCAAATAAAATAAAGTTACTTTAAACATGCTTTTTCAAATTAAATGAAGGAAACAATATCAAACCAATCTGGTCTGATAAACTGTAAAACAACCCCAGACCCATTCAAGGTAGAGAGAGGCTTTACCAGTTTCAACAAATAAAAATGAAACAGTGAAACTATATTCCTTAACTGTTAGTTTAGGGAGAAACCCACTTGGGATCATCAGTCTTCACATTTTCCTGTCCACAGTTGGAAAGAACTTCCCAATGTACTAATGCTACAAAGCACATGGATTCCAACAGTCACAAGGTAACTATGACAGCAAAGCCACAGTTATCTGTGAGATCACAGAAACTATATGATGTAATTTTAAAAATGGAAATAAAATTCACATAATGTAATATTAGCCATTTTTAAATGTACAATTCAGTGGCATTTAGCACATTCACAATGTTGTGCAACCATTACATTTACATAGTTCCAAAATATTTTCATCACCTCAGAATGAACCCTGAACTCATTAAGCAGTCACTCCTATTCCTCCTCCTCCTTCTCCACTCCTGACAACTACTAATATGCTTTATGTCTCTATAAATTTACCTCTTGTAGATATTTCACATAAACGCAATCAAACAATATATGACCTTCTGGGTTGGCTTTCTCTCACTTTGCGTAATGTTTCAAAGTTCATCTACACTGTAGCATGAGTCAGTACTTCATTCCTTTTATGGCTGAAAAGTATTCTACTGTATAGATGTACATATTGCTTATCTACTCATTCACTGATAGACATTTGGGTTGTTTGTAATTTTTGGTTATTGTGAATAGTGTTGCCATGAACACTAGTGTACAAGTATTTGTTTGAATATCTGTTTTCAATTACTGGACATATAACTAGGAGTGGAATTGCTGGGTCATATGTTAATCCTATATGGAACTTTTAAACTACTAAACTGTTTTCCACAGTGACTTCACCATTTTACATTCCAACCAGCAAAGTACAAGATTCTAATTTCTCCACATCCTTATCAATGCTTGCAATTTTCTGGTTTCATTTTGTTTTTAAAGTACAGTCATCTTAGCGGGTTGGAAATGCTATATCACTGTGGCTTTGATTTGCATTTCCTTAATGATCAATGACCCTGGAAATATTTTCATATGTTTGTTGGCCATTTGCATATCTTTAGAAAATGTCTACTCAAGTCCCTTGCCCATATTTTAATTGGGTTATCTGTTCTGTTTTTCACTTGTTAAGAGTTTTTTTTGTTAGCAGATTTGCAAATATCTTCTCCCATTCTGCAGGTTGTCTTTCCACTTACTTGACAGTGTGTCCTTTGATGCAAAATTTTGAAATTTGATGCAGTCCAATTTATTTTTCTTTTGTTGCCTGTGCTTTTTGTGTCATTATCAAATCCAAGGTCATGAAGATTTACCCTTATGTTTTCTTCTAAGAATTTATAGATTTACCTTTTAGAATTAGGTCTTTGATCCATTTTGAGTTAACTTTAGTATGTGTGGGGTCCAACTTCATTCTTTTGCATGTAGATATCCAGTTGTACCTGCACCATTTGTTAAAGAGACTGATTATCCTTTCCCCAGTGAATCATCTTGGCACTATTCTCAAAGATCACAGATGTATGGGTTCATTTCTGGACTCAGTTTTATTCCACTAATCTACATGTCTATTCTTATGCCTGTACCTATTTTGATTATTATAGCTTTGTAGTATCTTTTGAAATTGGGAAGCATGAATACACAAACTTTGTTTTTCTTTTTCAAGACTGTTTTAACTATTCAGGGTCCCTTGCAATTCTATATGAATTTTAGGATCAGCTTTCCTATTTCTGCAAAAATAGCTATTAGAATTTTGGTCAAGATTGCACTGAATCTTTAGATCACTTTGAGTAGTACTGCCATCTTTACAATACTAAGTCTTCTAATCCATGGATGTCTTTCCATTCTATGAGTAATTTTAAGGTTATCTTAAAACGTCTTTGATAAGGTGATTAATTTCTTTAGTTGTCTGTATCTCCATGGTAATTTACTAATATCCTGGATTACGTCACAAATAGAAATTTACACTTGCCATTGGTAATCCAAAATTCATACTCTAGAGAATGAGTGTAAATTATGTAGCATCTTACTGTTCTGTTTGCTTTGGGCTATGAAAAAGGTCAGAACTTAAGGATTTTCATTTTCCTGATTTATAATTAAGTTCCATTATCTTCAGTTCCCAGTAGAGGAATAGATATGCATGAAGCTTATTTATTTGTTCACTGATAAGAGTTAAGCTGTTTAACAGACTTTACAGAATGGTATCAGGAACTCTTTTTCATGTAGCTCAAATCCCCCCAAATTGATTATGTAACAAACATTATCTACTCTGCCAAAGATTTTGCTCACAGCAGCTTGAGAGTCAGAGTTTAAACTATCAACTATAATTGGACAGGGTGTCGGGTAGGGAGGAAGGTTTTTAAAAGTCTTTTCTCGGGCCAACATTCAACATCCTTAAAGAAAAGAACTTTCAACCCAGAATTTCATATCCAGCCAAACTAAGCTTCATCAGTGAAGGAAAAATAAGATTTTTTGAGAACAAGCAAGAACTCAGAGATTTCATCACCACCAGGCCTGCTTTACAAGAGCTTCTGAAAGAAGCACTACACATAGAAAGGAACAACCAGTATCAGCCATTCCAAAAACAT